>VKOC01047091.1:0-94575 GCA_009364415.1 Spea multiplicata
TTCTATATTATTGCCCCCTCTCCAATTCGGAGGTACCCAATCTATACCCATAATTTTTCACTCCACACGAAACCTTAGTCATTAAAGTCACAACTAATGGCATACTCATGCAATCCCTTCTCCGCATGGAGAGAAGAGAGAACTAAAAAATTAGAAAGCATTTTCACACAAACACCAGTACACCAAGAATCTAGTAACTTTTTGTTTATAAAACTAGAAAGACTTATGGAAAAGGAAATTAAGAGATGGTGGGAGATTACCTTTATAGATCAGTATATAAAAACGAAAACTATACCCAGAGGTCTAAGGATAAATAAGACTCCAGCATTTGGTCAAGATGATCAGGGGTTCATGCAAGAATGGGACAACATACTGGATGAGTGTTCATTTAACCTCATGAAGCTAATAGTAGCACAACAGAAAGAACAATTAAACAAAATTGAGGAGGAAATACAAGAGGTAGAGGAAGAAATAAAAACCCAAATAGACCCACAAGTTATTACTATTAAACACAAAGAGATAGGGATTAAAATCAACAAAATAGAGGGAGAAATCGTTGATAACAAAAAACGGAAATTCTTTAGGGACAAAACAGAAATGGAAAAAGGGATACATAAACCAACACAAAGTCACATAGAATCCAACTATAGGAATCATTGGAATTCCGGCCCACATAAATACTCCAATGTGAGGTCCAGATCCTACACCAGGAGATATACAAGGGATACAAACTTCAGACAGAATACATTGTCTAATAAATATACACATACACACCAATACAGAAATAACGAATATAGAACACGTTCTCCTACGTGGCGTCAGCAGAAAAATACAATAGAGAAGGAAATAAGAACATCCCCTAAACCTAGGAACGTGGATCATGATAAGGAGGATTTTTTAGACAGGGAGCCATCCCGAAAGGGTGGCACGAAAAGAAAAGAAACACCACCCAGACAGGAAACACGGGAATTAAGAAGCCGCCACATCCCATTGGAACAAAACCCATGGAAGAGGGGAAGGTTCCAAAGACAACCAGGGGACAAAGAGGAGGAGGGAAGAAGGTGAAACAGACTACACTTTTAACACCAGAAGATGGGGGCATAATAAACATTTCTAAAGTAGAACTTACTCAAGACGAAATTAGTCTGCTCAAGAAGGGCCTTAAATTTGCACCCACACAAGGCCCCAACCTTTTTGATTTATTTATGGACACACAAAGATATCTCAGAAAACTTATGGTAAAAAGATTTTTTAATAAAACGGATAATCAAAAACAGGAGAACAATGAGGAAATTACACCTGTCCCCACAACCACTTTTACACATACTTCACTTAAACCAAAATCAAAATTCTATCCTTTAAGCGAAAAAAGTGAACATCTAGAGGTATTCACCGACCTAGTACTCAAAGATTTGGAGAACCTTAAGAGGGACAACAAATCTTTTAATCTCAACCAAAAAGAAAAACAAGCACTCAAAACTCTTAAACACAAAAATGAATTAGTAGTCAAACAAGCAGACAAAGGGGGCGCTACGGTCATTATGGACCGCGCCTATTATATATATGAAGCCAACAGAATTTTAGGAGATACCAATACTTACAAAAAATTGAAAAGCGATCCTACCAAGGAGTTTAGTATTCAACTATATAAGATATTAAATCAAGGTTTAGAGGAACAGATCCTTACCAAACAAGAATATCATTATCTAAAGAAAGAACACCCAAAGATTGCGGTATTTTATTTCTTGCCGAAGGTACATAAAAACCTGCAAGAACCCCCGGGAAGACCCATAATAAGTGGATTAGACTCACTCACCTGTAACACCTCAGAATATGTAGATCACTTCTTACAAAAATATGTGACTCAAATGCCTGCCTACTTAAAAGACACTCCACACTTACTTAATATCTTAAGAGAAATACAATGGACCCAGGGATGGATATGGGCAACATTAGATGTTTCATCATTGTACACGGTAATAGAACACCAACAAGGTATACAAGCCATCGATAACGTACTCACACGTGACGCAAGCATGAATCCCATACAAAAAAATTTCATTTTAGATTGCATCAACTTTATACTTAAGTTTAATTATTTTTGGTTTGAAAATGATTTTTATTTACAAATGTGCGGAACAGCCATGGGCACCAGGTTTGCACCTAGCTACGCCAACTTATTCGTAGCGGAGTGGGAAAGACATGCCATCTGGAACAACAATCCCCACGGTGCAAACCTGGTGCTATGGAGAAGATACATTGATGACGTCCTGATCATATGGAGAGGAACTATGGATGAACTCAATACATTTGTACAATATGTTAACAACAATAACTACAACTTGAAATTTACTTCCAATATACAGAAATCACACATAGAATTTTTAGATGTGGAACTGTTCACCGAAAACAACTTAATTTGTTCCAGAAATTACACAAAACCCACAGATAAGAACGGTTATATAGAATACACAAGCTGCCACCACCCTTTGTGGCTCAACAATATTCCCAAGGGTCAGTTTATGAGAATTAAACGAAATTGTTCAAAACTGGAGGACTTTAATCTTAAGGCTGAAGAGCTAACAGAAAAATTCAGAGAAAAAAATTATCCTGCCGAGAGGTTACAAAGCAGCCTTCGGCAGGTACAACAGTTAGACAGAAATCAGCTGTTAGAGGGAAAGAAACAGGACACAACCGTAAAAGATAAGAAAGACTTCAGCTTTTCTTTCTTTACAAAATATAACTCACAAGCACATAAAATAAAAAAGATTATGGGAAACCATTGGCACATATTAAAAAACGACTGTGTCTTAGGGAAATTACTCCCAGACAAGCCACAAATTATTTACAAAAAAGCGGACACTTTAAAAACGATATTAGCACCGAGCGTACTCCCTAAGAACACTAAATCACAAAATGGGGGCAATTTCTTAAGTACAAAACCCAAAGGCTTCTTCACATGCGGCCATTGCAAAATGTGTACATATCTACCTAAAAAAACGGAGAGCTTTATAGGTAACAACACAGGGAATACATATAACATCAAACATTTTATAAACTGCAATTCCAAAAACGTGGTATACCTTTTAGAATGCCCATGTGGGCTACAATATGTCGGAAGGACTATTAGACCACTAAAGGAACGTATTTTGGAACATATAGGTAACATAAGGAACCAAAGCATTAAACACAGTGTACCCAAACACTGTAATTCTTGCCCACGCTTCTCCATGGAGACACTAAAAATCATGGGTATAGATTGGGTACCTCCGAATTGGAGAGGGGGCAACAACATAGAACATCTATCAAAAAAAGAAACCGAATGGATTTTCAAATTAAAGACATACAAAAAGGGTGGTCTGAACTTAGAAATAGACATTGTGTCTTTCTTGTAGCAACATTAAATATGCCCCCATCTTCACCATTGGATTCTGGGTTAATATACTTGCGCACAAATAATTAATCTTATGGATAAATCACCAGAATACATGAGAAGACACGATCAAGATTTAAAGAATTTATTCTAATAAAATAGGTCTCCTTAACACAGTTGAGAAACATTCAGTAATATATAAATACAAATTATAACAATAATGAAAATAGATAAAAAAACATATATAAAAATGAAATCAGAAAACACAGATCTTCACTTACGCATCACAGTATAAGAATATAGACTAATAAATAAACAAATATTCAGAAACATTACTATACGACAAAACATTCACTCACTGGGACACTACACTTGAGGATAATATTCACTCCTTTTTCATGTACACTTTTCATACATAAAAAGAGATTACCCTCTTATGGGCTTATGAGACCCACACACTATGTAAGTCCTAATCTACACTTTATATATATTTTTTATCATCTTTATCCATTTCTTTTCCCTATAAATCTCTATCTTTAATATTGGATGGATTGATGTGAACAGCACAAACCATACTATGTTGATCTCCTAAATAGTACATTATATATTCTATATCCCTTTATTCCTGAATCTCCCCATAATCCCTATATTGTATATCCCCTTACCCCTGAATCTCCCCATAATAATTTCTACTAGCCAATCGTGATATATATACATGAGGAATCCCCTTGAAACCCGTCCCTCCGAGATTTCAAATAAAACCGATACATCTAATCTTTTATTTTTTCTGGGATATGTAATCCCTCTCTGTACGTAGATTCAAGAAGAAAACACATATCCGATACAGTGTATGGAAAGGAAGAAACGGAGCAAGAAAATATACACACCAATGGGACATACAGCATGCACGCACGCGGCAGAATGAAAACGTGATGACGCGACGGCAATAGACGGACGGAACGAAAAAAACACGGACGATGCAACCGGGGGGATATAAAAAGGAAGAACACGACTCTGCCACAAATACACCTCCTGAGGAAGCCTCCAAACGGCGAAACGCGTTGAGGATTATTCATTTGGACTTGATTTGCTTTTTTTACTTTTTTATACATATTTTTATTCATTCTATTTGCCATTGTTTTAGTATTTTTTAGCACATCTTTGTAAACACCTATATGGTGTAGTTACTAACAAGTGTGCGATAAGGGCTTAGTCCCATATTAAATTATTTTTATCCATTTTATCCCGTTTTTTGGATTTATCTGCAACACATATCTAATGAACACTCACAACTGATTATAAGCACTTGCACTTTATTCACGTGTATACCGGAGTATTGGAAAAAAACTTCGTTCGGTGGAAACCAGCACAACCTCCTAGGAACCTCATTAAAGGATCAACTCCACTGCAGGACGACAAATCAGATGAGCTTGATATCCCTCGACTAAATGTGAGTGCACTACCACACAGCACACATATCGATGGTAATGATATCACCCTATTAGATTTTCTTCTCTTGCATACACGTGGAGCCAAGGATTCCATACACACACAGAGGAGAGGTTGTGATATACGCGCTTAAAGTTTATCTACATTGTGAGTGCATTCATTGAAATTCAGTGCTGGAGTTTAATTGTTTTTACTTTATCACACTATATATTTTTTTGTTTCTTCTGCCTTTTCCACATCGGTATATGAACTATTCGAGATCGCGGTTTTAAGCGCCCCTAGACAGAAGTCAATTTCACTAAAGGAACACCTATCTGGAAAAAAAAAACCCAATATATATAGATGAGTGGAGATACACTCTAGTCATCAAATCCATACATAAGATGCCTGAACCAAGGAAATCTGCATGATTATTCCTCCCCATTAGATTCTCTCATATGGTCAAATCGCTAATTCTTCTTAATTGTTTTGTTGCCTGTATCACAATGGCATTTCTCTAATCGCCTTCTTATTTTACTATCATTATAATAAAAGCTAATAAAACCTATTTCACAGTTACAAGAAACCAAACACAATATTTCTCAAACTAGGCTTTAACCCCTTCCGGACCAGCGTTTGAATACTGCGTCTTCACTTGAAGACCGCAGTATTTTTTTTAAATATTTAAATTCTGTGATCGTGATTCGCTGCAAAGCGATCACGTGCACGGAATTGAGGGGGGGTGGCTGCTACTGATCGCTGGGAACACCCAGCGGTCAGTAGCACCCGCCCCTCGCAATCCCAGCGTTCAAAGCGACGCTGGATCGCGTAAAGGCAGTGACGTACCTGGTACGTCCCGGTCTGCCGGTGACCCGTGACCCGGAAGTACCAGGTATGTCCCGGTCTTGAAAGGTTTAAAAGGTAAGCAAATAGCACTTAGCCAAGAATAACTTAGATGTAAAATCAGTGGACACAAATAAATTATGTTTGTATACCTTAACTACACATGTTTGCACTATATAGATAGATATAGATAAAACAGCTTGAAGAAATACAAATGGCTGATATCCAGCTGCATGAAATAGTATGCAAAATAAAACCAAGTGAGCAAACATATAAATGTTTTAGGATTTTCCCATTTTTCCATAGATGGACATGTTTTGAGTGTTTTGTTGAAATTACACCTTCCCTATTTTCTTTGCAAATGTAAGATAAATAATTAAAAATGCATCATACAAATTACTTTATTTTACCGTACCATAAACCTCACTAAAACAGAAAGAAAATGACTGCCAATATATGCACCATGATTCTATTAAATGTTGTATTTTTAAAAGAATTTTATACATATTATATACAAAGGCAAAGAAACAATTACAATCAGGGACAAAGAAACAAAGTAAAATATTATTTTTTTTTATTACAAAGAAAATATATTAAATTCAAATTCCAGTAAAAATAAATTACATAATCTGGCTTTTTGTATCAATTTTACCATTTCTGTTGCAGAAAGTGAACAGTTAGTAACACTACTTATAAAAGTTTTCATATAATTCTTAGACCTGTATACACACAGGAGTTTTTGTTTTTGTAAAAAACATTTCTTTCGATTAGCTGGTATACTTGGAAATGATTTGTTTTTCTATCTCACTGTCCTATTTATCTGGATTTTCATTATTCAGTATAAGTTACATATTTGACAAGCTACATATCTGAATAATAAATGTTAATTAAAAGTGTATTGGCATGGCATAAGTATATAAATATATATTTACACTCAGAGTAGTTTGAGGGTCAAGACAAAGGGTTATAAAGGTAACCACACAATGTACATACTGCATTTATGTGCAGTCTGATGAAGATGTCATCAGAAACAAAAAGGTTATTTACAGGAGATCATTCCCTGCCCTTAAAATAAAATGCTGAATAAACTGTAGCTTACAGATTCAACTTAATTATTGTAGACATGTTTAAGAGAAACTATAGCAAAGCCCTCTTAAAAACACGTGTGGTTGATTTGACCATCTTCAAACTGGAATTTTTCTCAATGAGTTTCATGTTAACCTAGTAACATCAGATTGAAGACACCAGACTATATGTCTATGGGAATGCACTCATTCACACTAACACCTTGTGATTCTAGCACCAGCCATGTTATACTAATTTCAACTTGCGAGCTCCCATGTATGGATAGATAAATTAATCTCTACAAAATGCATCAAAGTATCTCTGCCATTTCCATTAAGGAGTATGACTCTGGGACTTTTAATATATAAAAGGACAAGGAGATATCTGCTTTGTTAGCCATAACTCCTTAAACTAATCATTAGTTTGTTATGCTGTTTTCAGTTTGAGAAGATAAGTAAATGTATTTAAGTCAAATATACGTTTTATTTCACCTTTCTGCACATTTGTCAAGAAGCAACATGTGCAAATGAGTTTCAAAGGCAGGTGGGGAATGAAATTGCAGGAAGGGAGGAACTCTGTAGATATGTGTTCCAAGGGCAGCCTGCCAGTGATAAACAGCTTAACACATGTCTTTGGGATCTATTGCTTCCTTCTGTGTTCAGAAGTTTGTTCTGTCGTTTGCCTAAAACAGGGTTACTATGGTGAAAAACAAAATGTTAAACATGACCTGATCTGACTAAAGGGAAAAAAAGTGTGCATATAGTTTTTTTAGGGAAAATAGCTGAGACAAGATGTTTATTTAACTTCAATATTCAGAGTTGTTAAATTATATTTCAATGCACTTATCATACAAAAATCACTATTGATTAGTGGAATCTTAATGGGGACCAGTAATACCATTATAAGCCTTTTAATGGACTTTTATCTAGCTCATTCCCTGCCAATATATATACAATTGTTTTTAACTTTAATTTTACATTTCCAGTCATTGTATTTGTTCTCGTCTTTAACTTTACACTTTATTATGTATTAAGCAAGACCATCTCCATATCGAATCTCCAATTGCCTAAATTTGTTGCTTATGTTGAACTCATAGCAGGTCATTGTTAAATTATGACATATTCTAACTGGATTGTGTTGGGAATCCCATTGAGCATTGCCTCAGTGCCATGGTGCACAAAGGGTTTTCCTTCCAAATACTGAATAAGACTTTATAAGTGATTATTGACTGATGATTGTTTCTTAGATATTAGATTCTGGTTAAATATCAAATAAACATACAATGTTCTATCTGCCAGGTTCAGGGATGATTCTGGATACAGAAGAGCCTGATTATTCAGTAAAGCACTGAGAACTCTCAGATGCACATACCTTGTGTGCCCAATGAAAGGTGTAGCATCTGCTTAAGATGCTCACATATAAAAGGGGTCCCTTATACTAAGGAGAAGCACCTACACAAGTGTGATACAAGTTGCTCATGAAATAATACTTTTATAAAGTACTTTCGAATAAGTTAATGGTTATAAATATGATGTTTCTACTTTTATGCATTTATAGTGGTGCTACAGATGGGGCCACATAAAAATCTTTAGTTTAGGATTGCTACAGACCTAGAGCAGCCCTTGATCTTGTGTATTGTTAAAATCAACGTGCGCTTTACAGATAAAAGAAAAGCACATTTTCCTGCTCGAGAGCTACAATCTGTGCTATGTGATCCATTTTTTACTGGCTTAATCAGATTCTTCTATAACGTGCAGTGTAAACCAGTGACATCTTGGACCTCTGTATGCATCTTATCTCTCATCTGCCTTTTAACTGAAATATTTCTAAAGGCTGATGGTTTCTCATACTGAGAATGTTTAAAGATAACCCACACATAATATACCAAGATGAGTTGTTTTTTGCATTACTACAGTGTATTGATTACTTCAAAGCTGGAATGTGGTTATTGAACCATGGCTTTGCAAAGAAAGATAAATTGCATTCTAATGGTCCAGCTTCTGCTGTTTAGGTTTAGGCCTATCTGAAAATGTTCATACTAGCATTTAGAAAGGTTTCGTCTACAATTGCTTAACCTACGTTCTTTCTTCTCACTGCTTGACTGTCTACAGTCTGATTTCCATCCCCAACACTCTACTGAGACAGCCTTTTTCCAAAATTACTAACCATTCGCTCATAAAAGGTCAATAATACTTAGTGACCATCCTTGACCTCTCTGCAGCCTTTGACATTGTTAACCATCACTTGTTCCTGCAAACCCTGATATGATATGTGTGACACAACTTTTTGCTGGCTCAAATCCTACATCTCCACCATACCATAAGTGTCTCTTTTTTGGCACTGGTTCACCAACCTTGCAGATCTCCATTGGTGTACCTCAAGATTTAGTTCTTAGGCCTCCATTATTATGTATCTATACCTTTTCAAACGGTAAACTAATCTCTTCTTTTGGGTCCCAGTACTGCATTTGTGCTGACCACATGCTAATCTACCTTTTAACTCCTCACTGCTTACCCTCTATTCTACCCTTCATACTGTTTTTTTGAAATTGCACCCTGGGTGGCACTACCTGAAGCTGAACATCTCAAAGACTGAGCTACATGTTATTTCCTGTTTACCCGTTGTACAGAGCTGCAGACTATGATGGCACTAAATAAATAAATAATAATTATGGTGTAATCCATACATGATTTTACTGAGACTGAATTTTTTCAAGCATAAAGATTTGTGCGCATTGTACATGTACAAAAATATACTCAGGAATGTTAAATACATCAAAATTATTGATACCAATAGCAGTTAATATGGTTTTATAAGGGATTTTGCCAAGGCCATCTTTTGGCTTCGTCTAGACTAGAAATAAAAGTAATACAAATACATAATATAGAGGCCATTGCCATTTCGTATAAAACTAGTCAAAATATAGTTAACATTGCAAACACAGGAAAAAATCATCTCAGGGTCTGAATTGCGCTTTCCTTAGTTTAATATTTGGCTCACATAATGATAATATACTATGTAATGATATTAGAGTACGAATCTCATTAAATTATGTAAACTAATCTACCCCAGGCAGGATGTCTTTACAGCATGATTTGGGCACAATTGAGCTTTTGGATTATGATAGTACTGAGTGATTACAATTAATGTATTAACTCCTACATATTCATGCAAAAAGGTAAGGCAATTCGCAGTTTGCTGCCATGAAATCACAAATTTCTTGTTTTTTAAAAAGTCTTTAAAAAGTTTGTGGTGTATGGATATTGGCAGAAAGTAATTGCATGCTGTGATTAATTTTAACATTGAATGTATAAATAGTGACCTAATTCATTTTAAATATAAAAATCTAATTGTTCACCTTTCTTGTAACTTATGCCTACTATGAGGACCCTGTTAATACCACTGCATGCCTCCTAGCCATCTCTGATTATATACTGTAATGTTATTTGTGTTTGTTTTATATTGTTATCATCTACTTTTTCACATTTATCAGACAACTTTACCCTTGTAGGTTGCAATGTGATAACAGGATATTTCAACCAGCTCCAAATGTAATAAAAAAATATTGTACATGTTATTATCTAATATTATGTGTAAATTAAGGAAGCAGCCTCTTAACTTACTGTCCTCAAGAGCTGTATGATCTTTTAATGTATCTTTCATTTGTTTAATGGGGGAATGTTGATTCTGGAAAGAAGATAAGGGGGTGCTTAACAGACAGAAAAATATTATATAATGCTATATGTAGTCAGATCCGGCTATATATAAATATATTTTCTTTATAATGCAGACTTGATTTAGATTTTTTTCTTCACCTTTTGTCCATGGAATAAAAGAGAGAGCAGGAAGAAATGTGGAACTATGCAGAATCGTTGCTCTTCAAGCATTTTATAATGGGGAATACATTTGTACATTTCATTCTAGTAAGAAATCTGCAGTCCCTTTATTAAATTAATTTGTATATGTTATTGGCACTCATCAAACTTATACAATTAATCTAGACACTTCAACAAGTGTAACAACTAAATTAACATCCTCAGATGATTCAAGATTATGTATTTTCATATCTTGGCAAACACTACATGGAGATCATTGTAATAAATGCAATAAACCAACCATAATAATGATTAATTTCAAAATCCTACTCAGAAAATTTAGAAGTACACGAACCTTAAAATGAGCAGAAAAATATTTAGACTGGTTTTAGAAAGAGCCTCCAAACATATCTTAATATATTTAACATACTGTATATGAATGCTTTACAAATTACAGTATTCAACATAATAAGTACCAAACTAAGTGAATCTCTGTCAAAAATGTATGCACTTTTAACCCTTTTATGAGCAATTATATTTTCATTCTATTTTAATGGTTTTCCTTCTGTTAACACAAACTCACTAATTCCCCAATGTCTCCCACTATAAAACGAATATGGCCTCGGGGAGATACATATATGGAGGAGTTTGTCTTCGTGTTTCTTTTTTTGTTTGTTCGTTATTTGGCTTGAACAACGAAAACGCAACATTCATGTTCATTTTCATCTTCCCCCCACATACCAATGCACAAGTCTAATTAAAACGTCCTAGAACATGACAATCAGGGGGACTGTGTAAGGGAAGGGCTTTGGAGTTAAAGTGTGCTCACAGGGCAACGAGAGGCCCTGAAGACAACCCCAGAGCCAAGCGTAGCATGGACTTGTGTGCCCTGTCTGGGGGAGGTTTCCTGAGCCTTTCTTAGCTGGGTCTGGAAGGGAGATATAGTTAGTGGATGTATACAGCGGCGGAACTACCAGGCTCGCAGGGGTCGCGACTGCGACCGGGCCCTGGAGTTCTGCCAGTCCTGAATGCCTCTGCTCCCTGCCGCTGCTGCCGCCACCGGCTGGCTGGGAGTGATCTCTGTACAGCCCCCTTATATATTTATACATAGTTATTAAGTCCCCCTAAGCCGTCTTTTTTCCAAACTAAATAACCCTAATACTGATAATCTTTCTGGGTACTGTAGTCCTTCCATTGCCCTTATTACTCTGGTTGCCCGTCTTTGAACCCTCTCCAGCTTCGCTATATCTTTCTTGTACACTGGTGCCCAGTACTGTACACAGTATTCCATGTGTGGTCTGACTAGTGACTTGTACAGTGGTAGAATTATTTCCTTGTCGTGGGCATCTATGCCCCTTTTGATTCACCCCATGATTTTATTTGCCTTAGCAGCAGCTGCCTGACATTGGTCGCTACAGGTAAATTTACTGTTAACCAAGACCAAGTCCTTTTCCATGTCAGTCGTCCCCAGTGTTTTCCCATTTAATACATATTCCCAGCCTGGATTTTTCTTCCCCATGTGCATAACCTTACATTTATCTGTGTTGAACCTCATCTGCCCCATCCCAGCCCAAGCCTCCAACCTATGCAGATCCATTTGTAATTGTGCACTGTCCTCTATTGTGTTAACCACGTTACAGAGCTTAGTATCGTCTGCAAAGATTGATACTTTACTATACAATCCCTCTACAAGGTCATTAATAAATATATTAAAAAGAATAGGACCCAAAACTGACCCCTGTGGTACCCCACTAGGAACAGTCACCCACTCAGAGTATGTACCATTAATAACCACCCTCTGTTTCCTATCACTGAGACAGTTACTTACCCACATACACACATTCTCCCCCAGCCCAAGCATTCTCATTTTATGTACCAGCCTTTTATGTGGCACCGTATCAAATGCTTTGGAAAAATCAAGATATACGGCATCCAGCAATTCAGTCTTGAGCTCACCTCCTCATAAAAGCTGATCAGGTTAGTTTGACAGGACCGATCCATTGTAAACCCATGCTGATATGGAGTCATACATTTCTTTTCATTGAGATACTCCAAAATACCCTTAGGTCACTTTTTGTCCTCTTTTTGAATATTGGCACAACATTAGCTATGCGCCAGTCCTGGGGAACAGACCCTGTCACTATAGAGTCCTTGAATATTAGAAATAGGGGTCTGTCTATTACATTACTTAACTCCCTTAGAACGCGGGGGTGAATGCCATCTGGACCTGGTGATTTGTCTATTTAGATTTTTTTTAGGCGGCACTGCACTTCTTCCTGGGTTAGACATGCGACATGTACTGGGGCATTTATCTCATCCTGCTGTATATTACCTGGCATTTCATTTTCCACTGTGTATACAGCAGAGAAGAATACATTTAATAGATTCGCTTTTTCCTGATCCCCGTCTATAACTTCTCCCTCATTACTTTTTAAGGGGCCAACGCTTTCATTTTTAACCTTTTTACTATTTATATAGTTAAAGAACATTTTGGGGTTTGTTTTACTCTCTTTGGCAATGAGTCTTTCTGTCTCCACTTTTGCTGCTTTTATCTGATTTTTACATATTTTATTTTTTTCCCGATAGCTTCTTAGTGCTTCCTCACTGCCTTCCTGTTTTAGTAGCTTAAATGCCTTTTTTTTGCCATTTATTGCCACCTTTACATTTTTATTTATCCACATTGGTTTTCTCTTGTTCCTGACTCTTTTATTCCCATACGGTATGTACTTTTCACAGTGAGAATTTAAGATATTTTTAAAAATCTCCCATTTAGTGTCTGTACTCTTGTTTTTGAGGACATTTTCCCAATTTACAGTGTTAAGGGCTTCTCTTAGTTGATCAAACTTTGCCTTCCTAAAGTTCATAGTTCTTGTGGCTCCTCTAAGAGTTCCCTTATTGAAGGACAAGTTATAATGTATTATATTGTGATCACTATTTCCTAGGTGCCCTCTGACCTGCACATTAGTTACTCTGTCAGGTCTGTTGGTTAATATTAAGTCCAGTAGGGTGTCCCCTCTGGCCGGGTCCTGTACCGTTTGGGACAGATAATTATCTTTAGTTATAGTCAGAAACCGGTTTCCTTTATGAGACTCACAGGTCTCAGTTTCCCAGTTTATGTCGGAATAGTTAAAGTCCCCCATAATAACCACCAGCTTCTCAATACAGACCATCTCATATTAAGATTTAGGCTGCTTTGTGTTTCATTTTGCCTGCCTGTCTGTACCTTCCTTCTGGTAATGATGCATCATGGGGTAAAAACTGAGCCTCTGATATCCCCTGCAACTGGGCTCCTACCTGACCTGCTTACCAGAGACTTGACAGCGGCCATAAGTAAGGCCTAGGGTAGCAACCCAGGCAAAATACTTATCTCACATTCAAAGCTCTTCATCAGAAGGCCACCTGGTAATGAGATTGAGTGGAGGGCTGACACCCTCTGGCCCTGATGAGCAACATTTTATGCTTTGCTTTGATCATTTTAAAAATTCCATGCTTTTCAGTGATGATAATTGTCTGTAAATAATATCTTGAACAAATAATAACCATGTTGTTTTAGGGGTTAATTCCACAGAACCATATAATATCGCTTGAGAAAAAAAAACAACCAAGTCAGTAATAAGAAAATTTTATTTTAATTATTGATTCCTAATTAGTGGAGTTATGTGTCTAGCCTGGAATTTAAAGAATATAATTAAAGGTTATAAAATACAATATTGAATTATCCCGGGCTGAATTCTTTATTCTTTATGTTTTCCGAAGGATTCATTGTGGCTAACTTAAAAAAAAAAATAACTCTGTATGCAACATACATTTCCCCCCATAATCATCATTAAAAGAATGAACATTTATTTTGTGCTGTATGGGATAACCACTATCATGCTGTCACGCTTTTAATTGTTGCAGACCATTAGCAACATTTTACCCATGCTCTGATCATCTCATAAGAGTAAATTGCATGAATATTTATGTAATGGATTACTATCAGTGTCAAACTTTCAAATAAAACTGAAACATATTAAAATTTTATCACATCTTAAAATTTTTACAACTGAATTCCATTTTGTATTAACCAAATTCACCCTGATTATATAGCACAGTAAAAAGCTTACCAACCTGGTATAAAAATATGACAGAGGTGAATTTACGGTATGCTATTTATTATAAATTATATTGGTATCAATGAATACTTAATGTGTTCATTACATCAATGGAAAGCCATTTGCAATAATAAAATGATGTAACAAATACTACAATCTCCTTTTTCTAAAAACATACCTATTCCATGCGAGACAGTGACACCCACATTTTTAGCACTTTAACAGTATATTTTATTATGTACTCATGGGTGTACGCAGGATATTTTCCGGGTGGAAAAATATCCTCCCCATCTTTCCCCTCTCCCACTTCAACACCTCCTTATCTCATGCCCATTGCCTACCTTGGTTGGCTTAAGATAGAGGTTTCCTGGTAGGAGGAAAATATTCATTACCCATTAATAGGAAAAATGATATGGCTATTTTAGTAGTAGTTAACAGACCATCAAGTACCTGTAAAACATGAGAACTTTAATTTACAATAGCCAGTGGTGGCAATGATTAGGTACAACTACCCCAGTCTAGATTGTAAGCGTGCAAGAGCTTTTTATTTTACTAACGCTGTTGTAACAGGGTTACGGAATCTGCTGGCTCTATATAAATAAATGTAATGTAACAGTGTTTAGCCAGTAAGGGCTGACCGTATATCATGGGAGCTGCAGTTAGAGTGTGTTGTAGGCCACCACAACCCTGTCTATAACTACAACTCCAATGCAGTTCAGTCAGCAAAATGGCTGCTAAATATTATTGTAGATGCAGTCAACGGAAGTTTGTTCTGTAGACTTTTTGTACACAACAATTCAGACAATATTGTTGGTTCATTTTTGTTTTCATTTACTTCCTATTCAGGGCATTTTTAATTCGGGAACAAAATCGGTTGCCCAGTGCTCACATTCACACTCTCATCCTCGCACACTGTTTTTCGTTCATGCTGTCTCTCTCACGGTCTGCCATCAACTTCCGCTTCTGCAGACCATTCCCGCATCTTTTTCTTTTCTTTTGTGTCTTCAACCTGCTATCTTTTGAGTTGCTTGCGTCATGGCATTCACAGCAATATGGCAACATCCTAGCCAATCCCGATCCTAGCCTACAAGAAAAAAATCTTTAAAGTGCTTAAAATGCTAGTATACGTAATGACTATTATGCCGTTATTTTGTTGTCACATATTGCCTTGTCATTAATGTTCCCATGAAATTAAAGCATTAGACCTCAATGAAATGCATCTGAATGCCATAAATTGATACACTGACAGGACTTCTGTTTCCCATACCTAAGTTCAGCAGTGTCACTGTTAATTACACTGCGGTGGGGTATATGGGGTACATATAAAACACGTGGCATGTTTGTCCTGCGTAGCACAAAGTATCCAGATTTGACTGTGATGTTGTCAGTCTCAGTGGTACCCAGGAGAGGGTTGACAACAAGTACAGTCAAATAGCCCCCTGCCCCCATCCTCTTGGTTCTCTGGCACTCCTCATCAGCTTACCCCCACCACAAGCAATAGATCTATATTTAACCAACCTACAGGTTTCATTCTACTGTCTGGCTTGACTATGGCTCACAACATTTGTAGGCAGTCATTCTTCTTTAACAGGGGCCAGGTTACATGAGTCCCCAGAGTTCCCTCTCCCAGAGCAGACTAGCGTATTGTAAAATGTCACTCATTAAAATGTTGGGCCACTTGCTTGAGAAAATCCAACCAGTTCTGCATGAAGTGTCTGGACTGGCAATTGACTCCCTGCCCAAGCCGCCCCTGGTGGTACCAACTGACTCCCATCTGTACATAGACATGCACAAAATTCCTCTTCCTCTCCAAGCTGTCCTGTTGGGGCTGGATATGCGCCAATGTCAACCTACTGCCAGTGCTGTACTACTACTGCTATTGCTGCCGTGTCACCTCCCTTACCCTGAGGCTTCAATTAATAAAATTTGCCCAAGTTTTGGAGACATTTAGTCCCATGGCATGTTCCTGGATGTGTGTATCCAGCTGTTGCTGGTGGTCCTGCGGTGCAAAACCGAGTATGGATCTCTTCCTTAAACTTAGAAAGGCTTGTCCTCTTCTAAGATAGAACCTCAGTAATTAAATGTAAACATTGAGGCTTCTGCCTTTTACATAAGTCTTTTGCTTACACTGTAGCATGTAAGGCTTCCCCCAGGGAGGTAAAGGAAGGCTTCTGTCAGTTTAGCAGCTGAAGCAGGCCCCACTTTGCCAAAGAAAATAGTTTTTCTTTTCTATAGTGTGCAAAAGTGCCCATTGTTGGAGATACACAGCTGGCCCAGCTTCTTAAGTACATATCTGCTGAATAGATGTAATTCTTGTGGTTAAAGACTCTCCATAGAATAAAGCAATGTGCTAGAATATGCCCAGTGACAGTAAGGGCACAGGGGCTATACAAAGCACACCAGGAAACAGGGTGTACATCTGCACCCAGCAAGTACCAAGAAAGGATACACGTAAGCAGTGGGGAGGAGACAGTGCCATAGGACTGGATCGGAGACCAAGGAACCCAGCAGAAAATGTGGGTCTCACCTTACCTATAATCATAGCCATTAGCCATTATAATCATGTCCAAGTGGTGCCACTAGGCATACACTCTTACCATCCCACGCAATCTTTTCACTAGAACATAATTGTGACCTCTGGTCCAGTTTTAAATAACGGTAGTATTTCACCTTTGTAGTGTTATATTTCAGATGTAGCTAATATGACGTATCATCAATTTATTAAGTCAACCACTAAAAATTAATGTGAATTATCAAAATCTGTATCAGAAGTTCCTGCTAATTCTGCTTGATGGTGGCTTGACTAAGAGACTGTTGGGCACAGAAACTGATGTTGAAAAGTCTAACTAGAATAGAATATACACTAAAAAGCTACATTTATCTAGGAGTATTGTTTACTTAAGTGTGTCTAATTTTCTGCACCGTCTGGTGGAAGGAAATCAGAAATTATAGAGAATATATTTTATTTATCTCACATGATAGGTAGGCACTAAGAACCTGTGCCAAAGGTAAGGAAATGCGTGTGTGTTTGTTTTCGGAAACCAATAAGTAAATTAAACAGGAGAAGTTTCCAAATTATACACAGGAAGCTTGCGAACTGGAGATGCCAAGCCACAGATTCCTCAATATCAGAAGCGGCACCGTATACTACCTTTATTTTAACTAAAACGCTCTATACGTAAGTATGGATGAAGCAGACGTATTTACTTATTTACTTGAAGTTACAAAATGTTGCCTTTAGAACAGCACAAAAAGGAATATTTTATATTTTGTATTAAGCCAAATCAGTGCATATTCCCGGAAAAGTAATTTCCCTGTACATAACAAAAATCAATATCCATGGACTTTTATTTAATGAAATGGTGCTCTTCTTTAGAACAGTTTACATTTTTATAGTTGTAAGTACATTATAGGCATATATGTGCATGTGTTACACCTCAAAAGAGGGATAGTCCGGTCTCAGATTTCCATTGTCCCTTAGACTCATGGGCGGATCCAGCAGGGGCAGCAGTGCAATTGCCTCCACCAAGAAAGATGGACTTACCTTTTTGTTTCAAGGATGGGGAGGGGTTCAGCAAGTCATATAACATTGTGTTGCGTGACCACATGGTAGGAATGCAGCATTAAGGACAGTTGTGATTTGTGTGTCTAGGTATCTGTGAGTGAGTATCTAGGGATGTCAGTGTGTGTATGTGCCTGGGTATGTAAGTGTGGATGTAAGTATGCAAGTGTGTGTGTTTGTGTGTGTCTGTAGGCATGTCAGGGTATGTTATTTTGTGTCTGAGTGTGTGTCTGTGTTTGTCTGGGTAATGTTAGTGCATGATAAATGTGTTAGTATGAGTTTTACTGTGTATTTTAGTGTCTGGGTGTGAATGTTAGTGTTGAGGTAATGTGAGTGCCTGCTTGGGTTAATGTGAGTGTTATTGTGAGCAGGGCCACCATCAGAAATCTTGGGGCCCAGTTCAGAGCTAAACCCTGGGCCCCAATATCCCTCCCATCAGCCCACCCTATGTCTATCTCACCTACTGGCCCACCAATGTTCCACCCATCACCCTACCTTATGATCCTCCCAGAGCTAGGGCAAGCTTAGTGTTAGTGGTCTCTGGCTGCAGCATTTCATTGCTTCCCCTATAACTAATAAGGTCAGATCAAAGAGCATTGTAACCAGCAGCAGTGATGCAAAAAGGCCCTTTCTTGTCTTGCGCCTAACTTATTTTCTGTGTCAGCCCTAATAATAATCTACAACTGTAGTAGCAGCTTCACTTCTAGATCATATACTGTACATAATTCCAGATAGAAGTAGAAGAAGGAAAAAAATGATCACCTAGGACAGCTGTAACCTACAAGCTGACATGACATTGGGGTGCTCAATAACAACAGAACTGATGCAGTCTGGAATCACAATTGTACTTGAATGATCAGATACATAACCACACATGTACTTGTAATACATATGCTCTGTCTCACCACACTATCTTCCATAGCCATTTATTTGTGTCAAGTGGGTATATAAGCTGGGGTGGCACGTCCTTACTTCCTTTTCAACCAGGATCAGGCAGGGAGAAGATCTTGAACTTTAGGGAATGGATTGCTAGGAGGGCAAATTGGTATCCACAACAGTGGAAATCAGGAGAGACCAAGACAGTTGTTGCTGGTTTGAAGCTCTTGGTGAATATGATGGGTGTACCTGCCTGACGTGCAATCAGCTGGTAGTGGTAGCCAGCAGTTGCATACTACAGCATCTGATCTGCTGCTAGAGCTGCAGATCAGGTGAATATGTTGGCCAGAAGCATTTCCTCAGTGTGCCGGATGACCAGTCTTGGCCTGGCTATCCCTTTTTCAGCTCTGAAGCTGTGGAAGTAATATAGCTCATTGAGAGGCTTTGTCTCCCACCAAGAACCAGTTGATACGTGGAACGAATATTTATTAGGGTAATAAAACAGCATTTTATCCAGTACAGATCATGAGAGGGCAATAAAGGACTTCAAAAGGGGAATTGTGACAAGGAAACAACAAGGGGCTGCGCTGAGGGACCAATAAAGGTGAGTGGGTATGTTTACACACCCACCCTTCAAGGTGGTGAAAATATAGCCAATAGGTGAGTCAATTCGTTAAACAGTGACCAGTTAGAGGGCCACCTACATTCCTCATTTAAGGGGGCGCAACAAATCAAAGCAGCACCTATATTCCATCTCCATATTGCTCCTAAGGGATCTGTGCAGGCAGCTTGGGTTAACTGTTACACTATGTGGCTGACCAATGCAGATCCCATGGACACAATCACAAGTGCCCACTCTCCCATCATGCCTGTTCCATCCCAATAACCATGGTTCTTTGGTATGCAGGACTGCAAGACCTACAGATATGTGTTTTATTCCCCAAAACAGAATGTTATAATTGTGGCATGGATCTCTGTTATCAAAACTACGCATCTTAACTTTAAAGCAAAAAAAAAACACTAAAAGGTATGCATTTTCTTCTTCCATCATTTCTTTCTTCCAACTTTGTTTGTTTTTTTCTATAATTACCAATGTACTGCTAATTATATGATAGTAAGTCCCTTTCTCTCTACTTCCATGGATTAGCATTTCATTGGGGAATTCAGTAGTTCTTGAGTGTTTCAGAGAAATTCAGCAAATGGGCAGATTTGCACGGTATTTTGTGGATTGCGAATCAAGCAAACAATTAGTACATCACAGGGTGATATAATTTCTAATTAAAAAGTATGCATATTCATACTTATTTTTACTTGCTGATATTTAATAAAGTGACTGCATGAATTAAATACTCATTATTTGCATATAATTATGTAATTTTGCTAATCGTCACAATTTTTTCAGGTTGACATGAAAGCCATGATTCTTTTTCCGATATTTAATAGTTATTTATATTGTGCCATCATATTCCACAGTGCTGTACAGTGTGTTTATGGTAGAAGTGGGCAAACCACACATCCATGGAAAAGCCGACATTAGCGCCAACATAAGGTGGGCTCCAACTCAGCAAAGGGGAAACAGTACAAGTCTAGAAGTCCTCTCTTTAAAAATTAGCAGTGTGCTACATGCTCACAGTTGTTCAGTACTGTATTATTTTGTGTACACATGGGAGGTTATGTTCCTCCGGAATACAATGTTACATTGTGAGTGTTTCAAAGTAAAGTAATCTGTTAGTCATACATAGAATGCAGTATTAAGGGTTACAGAAGGACACAGTTTCCACAATTAGAAACTACTGAAGAAGTGGTAGCTGGAACCATTCCACATACACAATGAGTAGTTGTACAAAACATAGATTGTGAAATCTGTGGTATCAGTGCTTGTATGGATGAAGATTATACTTGTCATGTTTCACTTTCCAGATAAGATCCAACTGCTGTGCTTAGATATATAGCCATTCATATGTAACTCTTGGAGTGCCGAATGATGTGCATTGTTTTTACTAGTGCATATGAGTATTGCAAAACCCTACCTTAGGGTGGGTCTCTGCCATCCCTCGACTGCTATTTGACATTGAGTCCTGTCACTTCTCCAGAGTGGTGAGATGACCAACAACAGGCATCTGCTGGGGGTACTGTAGCTCCCCTAAATAGCCAGAGCATTTTCAGATGCCTAAACCAAGGTATTAAAACCTCTGTGTCAGGAACTGGGCAAGCAGGTCGGGTAGGAGCCCAGAAGCAGGGGATACTTGGGGGTCTGTCTGTACCCCACAATGTCTTATTGCTGATGGATGATACAGACCGGCACAAAGGAAGACACCAGAGGCAGAATAGTAGGATATAGTCTATATTATAGAACCTGGCAGGACAAGTAAAAACAGGTAATAAGTCTCTTTGGCAGGAAGCCCAATGGTAGGGCACACAGCATGAAGCCCAAGGGCAGGGCACACGGCTGGAAGTCCAACGGCAGGGCGCACGGCTGGAAGTCCAACTGCAGGGCAGGGCACATGGCAAGAAGCCCGATGGCAGTGCTGACGGCAGGAAGCCCACTGGAAGGGCAGGCGGCAGGAAGCCCACTGAAAGGGCAGACGGCAGGAAGCCTACTACCAGGGCTGACTGTAGGAAGGTACAGAGCCAGAGCAAAGCGGTGCTCAAACATTAAGGCTAAGGCCCTGACTGAAGGGCAGGTTCATTTAGGCAGGCTAATCCAGGTAATCAGGCACAGCTGCAGCCACTTTGTTGATTGTTCCTGTTTGGACTTTGCTACTTACCTCCCCTGGAAGCAAGTACATTCATTTGATGTGCCAGTCTGTTTTTTGTTTCTGGTCAGGGCAATCAATTTTTTCTTCAGCTGTCATTGCTGCTGCTGCTGGTGATAACTTTTTGTTTTGCACGTGGATTGCCTCTTCGAGGAACAGTTTGAAAATAGAATTACAAATAGTCATTCTTCATTTTGAACTCTTGTCTTTATTTGTTGCTTCTTCTGCCTCCTGTTTTGTAGTATTATGTGATACCTTTTTACATCTCCAGAAGCCATCGACTGGAGCTCTGGCCATATAACAGTCCTGCATGTGCTAATTACTGTCTCTCTCTGGTGACAGCAATTCTTTTTTCTACCATCTTCAATATTCCAGAACTATATTGATCCTTCTCGGATGTATACAGTAATTATTATTATTTTTATTTATTGTTTTATATAGCATCATCAAATTCCGCTGTACAATAGTAATGCCTTTTGGCCTTTGCAATGCCCGTGCTATGTCTGACCATCTTCCATTGGATGAATTTCCCGGATTCTCCTAATGGTCCCATTCAAGTGTCCTGTTTTTACTGTGCCGATGGCCGCATTTAATTACCATTCCTACAATGCAATACACTTGCATGTTTTTTTGGAAATCCACACAAAATGCCCATCACATTGCATTATGCAGGTCATGAACACAGGATGGTTCCTGCCTATGCCCCCCAGTGACAAAGTTGCCTTCAATAAACTCTACCCTCGCTACATTGGTCCAGGTAGAGGTACCAGGTGAAGGCAAGGGACTCCTTGGCAGATTCCTATGTTGGCCAGCCTTAAAATGTGGCAAACATCATTCCAATACATTGACTAAACTTTAATAGACTATTTATTACATTTTAAACAACATGGAAAAATATGAAATTAATTAATTATATAGTAAAGCCATTTGAATTCTTAGCCAATCCATCATCTAAAAAATATATTCAATAAGTGTAAATCAGACTATATAATAACAAAAAAATCAGAACGCAAGTTTAACCAAATCCTTTAGTTAAGCTTTAGTTAAGCTTTAGTTAAGTTGTGTTATTATCTGTAATGTAAGCCTAAATGTTACAACTATGGTCTTGCCTGTCTAAGCGTGTTTATTGTACCATGACTATTTAATAGTAGTATGCATGACTATTTAATTTAATACCTTAGCATTTCTTTATTATTCTAACTTCTTTAACTTGTCTAGCACTTTTAATAATGCTAACCCTTCTGTTAAATGTTGTACCTAAAAATTCTGCACTTTTAATATAAGCAGAATGCTTTAGTCTTACCATTTTGGACATCCACTGAAAATCTATTGTGCACCTTTGTGAATACTGAGTGGTCTATTCAGGGTGAAGAATTGGAGACTAAATCGTTGAGAACACTAGAGTCAAAACAGGTTTAAGGCTAGACTAGGTTGTCTAAAAGTGCATATTACTTCTGACTAAATTGTTTTCCTTATCTAGCAGTTTGTTCTAAGGAGTCAAGCTTAGCCTTAAAACGAACCCAATAAGTCTTTCAGTTTGACTGGAAACTCCACATTTTTCCTTTTTAGAAACATGTCACAGACATTCCACTGTTTCATTACTCTATGTTGCTTCTATTTTCCTTCGTATTAAACGGCTAGCAGGGAAAGCAATATCACAACTCATTCCAGCACTTTCAGAGGTCTAAAACTGGCCTCTATCTGGAAAAGGGCCCAGACTGTCTGGACATTGCTTAGAACAGAAAGACCTATTGTTTTGTTTGGCAGGTTACTTATTTTTCACAGAGCCAAAAAAGGCTGGACCAAATTACAGCCCATGACCCTGGAAATGAGGAAGGGCCAGTCTTGCATTTTTTACTTCTGTGTATATTATCTCAAAGAGCCTCTGCAGTATTTAAAAAACACTATGATTGAGACTACAGGAATATATATATATATATCCATACTCCCTGTATAATGTCACATGTATTGATTTCAGTGCCAAACAAAAGTTATAGTATGTCAAGTTGGTGTTATAGTATGTCTACATTTAAAATATTTATTGACTTTCATCTGGCTGGAAGTGGTCAGATATATCAATGTACCATTATCGGTTTAAATTAAACTCTGGCTTGTATTAGAAAGGGCTTAGTTCTGTTAGACTCAGCATTTTTTTTTTAACAATTGCATAAAAATTAAAAAAAAAACTTTAAATACATTATCATGTATTGCAATTTTATAGAGGGTATGGGGAAAAGTCAGTTGTACTATGCTCATAAAACAAAAAAGACCAGACTTTGAAATACCATCTATGCTGACCTTCATGTATTAAAATCCTTTCCTCTTTGATTTTAAAGGGAGTGAAATTTGTTTCGGATCCCAACAAAGAGCACAATCAGATGTATCTAGGCTTCTGAATGTTAACATGCACATGATAGTAAGAACGAAAGAAGATTCCTTAAATGTATATAGAGGTTTAAAGTGTTGGAGTGGACTTTGGGTACCATCCTATGATTTAATGACTAGTGTTCATTGGTCTAAATAGTTTAATATGAAAAGGAATATGGGGACTCAGTAATATGGACTCAGTTTATGTCTGAGTTTGAAGTTCAAAAGCCATAGTACTTTCTACTGTGCCTGTGGTAGAAACAATAGTACAACGGTTTGTGGTTTCAGAACAAAAGTAGTTAAAATTCCCTTGTATTAGCCTTAGACTTGTGCAGCGACCAATAGAGTTGCTTGTACGGACATTTAAAATCCTGGCGCCAAAGCTGCTGCGTAGTGTGTACCCCGTACACAAATATTTCATGAGAAGCTGTTCCATTTTTCTACCACCCTTTCGACAAGGAAAAAACCCTGACCATCTAGCTTTAGATGACCTTTTGTTCTAACATTTCTTCTTCTTTGAGATAAACTTCTCCTGTACTTCAATTTCATAAAAATAATTCCCCACTGATGTCACCATCAAGAGAACCTTCCAGTTCCGACAAAATGTAAAACAGAAATCCAAAAATATATATAAAAAAATGTTTATTTTTATGAGCAAGTCCCAAAAGTAGTACTATATCTTCTAATCTAAGTTCTGGCATGTTACATGTAAATACTGACTTGTTAACTGCCTGTGGGGTGTCTAGTTTTAACAAATGTATGATTTAATGGGGTAAATGCCAAATGTCAAAGTTCCAATTTGAAAAATGAGCACCTCCCAAGGTGGCCTTTTACATCCCAAGAAACCCAACAAACCCATGGATGAGGGTATCACTATACTCATGAGATGTAGCTGTGGTGTTGTTTGGCTGTGTCTAGTTCTAAAAATATATTATTTCATATGGTAAATTGAACTGTCCAGCTGCAAAGATCTCCCAAATATGATATGTGGACAGAATTTTCAACATGTCAAATTTTCTATTTGAAAAATGCACACTTCCCAAAAGAGGCCCTTAAGTCCCCAGACAAACCGACAGACCCATCAATGGGGGTCTCATGTGAGATCTTGCTGAACACATATTGGAGTGTTGTTTGGAAAATAAAATAGTTTTTCATTTAATTTGTAAAGAGTTAAACACCAGTATTTGAAATACCTTGGGCTGTCTACTTTTCAAACATATATGGCTTGATGGGTAAATTGAATTGACCAGTTTCAAAGATATAGAAATAGCACATGGGGGTAGAATGACCATATATATGGAAAAAAATGGTTTTGAAATAGCAAAATGCTGCTTGTTTTTATACCCATAAAAACATTTGGTATTTTTAATCTCAGGACATCTGCAGCTTCTTTGGTTCCTGTGGACCTGTACTCTTGTATGGTGGTGTTCCAGGATTACATGCACTGACTCTCTAGTTCCTGATCTTGGCCTGTCTGAATATGTTTTGTTTCCTGCCTACATTGTTCCAAAGCTACTGATTCCTTAACATTGGCTTGTCTGATTATCTAGTGTCCCCGGCATCCTAACAGTTCCCATGCACTTTAGTCCTGCCTATGAATACTACTTTGGAGGTATCATCATGGTCCCTGTATATGAACCACCTACACACCTCACCTTTAAGACCCTCTTGTAAGAGAGCATAATACCATCAAAACACCTTTTAGTGTCCCCACTTTGGCACTGAAAAGGACCTACCTATGATGGGGAAGTAATAAACACTTTAGGGGTCATTCAGTGTAGTAAAACAATATCCTTGAGTTGTCATCTGTTGGCCCAGAGAAAGGATCTGCCAAAGAATTTTATTTAAAAAATCCTACTTATGCCCAACAGCAGAGGATCCTAAATGGCCACTGATTGTACCGCGTGCATCCTCTATTGACTTGAACGAGCCCCATTAACCTTTATATCGACTGTCTCTCACTTTTTCCTCAATGTTGACTTCCGTGCCCCTCCTTTACCTCAGTCACAAGGTCCACTTCAAGGGAGCCCCTGTGAAGCTTGTTGCTTTGGACGTGATCTCTTTTGTCCTTATGTAAAGATGGTTCTATCTTTTGAAGCTCCCCAAGAATTAATAAATTGTGACTGTCTATCTCTACACTAGCAGTCAGGACTACAGCATGTTTGCATGTCAGTGTGAAGTAGGAGAGAATGGAGTTGATAGATCATACAGTCTAATCCTACTAGCAGTGTGTGTGATTTTGGATCTCCCACTAGCTATCCGTAATGATACTCTCTTCTTACACCACAATTCTTTTGTGGTTTACAAAAAAACATGGAAAATGTTTCTAGGTTTTTTCTCAAAAAATCCACATTTTGCCTTCCTGTGTACTTTGAATTACTATTACATTCCTGTAATAATAAAAATGAAAAACATTGTTTGCAGCATGTTGCAGTGTATTTCAGATATATATATATATATTTTTTCTTTAAAAAAAAACATTTTTTGTAAGACTGCAGAATGCAGAACATATTTCACTTTTATAGCTAAAGTGTGATCCCATCTACAAGCATGTTTTCCCTTTGGAAATAGTATTTTTATAGGATAAATAGAATGTCTGACCCATGAAGAGTGATTATCTCTCTATTATTACTTTCTTCTAGTTGTACTTTGTGAGTTATGGATCTTTCACACTCATAAAAGATAATCACCCTTCATGGGTGATGTAACTTGTATTTATACTATACCAGGGTGAGAATTGATAGACTATGCAATTAAACTCCCAGAATCTGCAGTACTAATGCTGGGCAAGATTCATATAACAAGGACAGGTTATTTAGATTATCCCTTGTGCGGTTTCAATACTGACTAATTCTTAAGGGTCGTAATGTAGCATCTTAAAAGGAATAAATAATATAAATTGAGCTTGTATTTGTAAATACAACTTTGTTTCTATGAAAGACAATTGGCTGAATTCAATCTATCACAGGTAAATGAATCACAGTTCTTCTATAGACTGCAACAGAATATGATTAGATTAAAAAAAAGATATATTGAACCAGATCAATTAACTGAGATGTTAATGAAGATGTATCACTGCTATGTTTAATCAAATTTTTTAACATTGCAATCTATTAGAAGATTGCTTCTCAATTACTTGTCGTAGAGTTACCTTTGGCATTGAATCCCACTCAATATTTGTCTAAAGTATTGTTATTGGTATCTGTACAAAGCATATTTAATCAGAAACAGACAAGCAAGCAAAGTTATGTGTATGTATGCCTGGACCAGATTATTTATTTAAAGGAGTTGTATACAGTAGTGTACCTTAAAAGGGGGCGAGGGGAGGTCCGCCCTGGGTGCCACTCATCAGGTGGGTGCAGGGATGGCCGCCTAACACGGGCCCGCAGCTTACCATCATGGCGCCCCTACACTGGGCGGGGAAAGAGTTTCCTCGCACAATGTGCTGGAGCCACAGCAGTGATCTGCAGGCCCATGTTAGGCCACAGTTGGGCCTCATAGATGCTTGCGCGGCCCCAGTGATGCTCGACTGGCGCCTGGATCAGTGAAATCTGCGAGAGGTAAGGGGGTGCAGAAGTGTGAATGGGTGAATGAATGGATGGGTAAGTGAGTGAATGAAGTGGGTAAGTGTTTAGGGGCAGGCAGGCTGTTTAGTGGGGCAGAGAAGGTGCATTTTCTAATAGCACTCTCAGACCTACGTCAAATTCAGCAAACAGATGGATAACATCTTTATGATACATAGAATTTTTAAAACCGTAGATGACATTTCCCCTATTCACTTACAGTACATGAGGTGAATCAACTAATAGTAGGGTGGTTTGGTGATGAGGCAGAATATGTTGTTCCCCATTTTGTATAGCCTACCTTGCTTCAGTCTTCTGCTTCTGGTTAAGCTAAACAGTGAATATGGTAATACGCTGTGCAGATGTTGGTGCAGTAAGAAACAGAAATTGCACCAGGAATTATCAAGCAAACTATTTGTTATATAGGATACGTTGTGAAGGGCAACAGAAGACCACACATTTGTGAATGTCCTCACAGTGTTTTGATTTATAATCTTATTCCTAGTTCCCTTACCTATCATCAATGATAATAACCAAATCTGGCTTCTCTTAGGCCTAGGGAGAGGTTGTCACCATCAGACAAAAGTCTCCCGTCCATGACACAAAGAAAGATCCTCTTAGGACAAGAACCAATCACTAGCAAGGTTCAAGGACTGATACTTAAAATAGGTCTGTGGCCGAAGCCTGTTAGCTAGGTCTTAATAGCTCCCTACCCTGAAGACCTAAATAGAGAAACGTGTAGTTATAAACTGTCATATAGAAGCACCCTGACAGCGTTTTAGAATTCCACACTCCTGAAATGGTACAAGTCTAGCAATACTGAAATATGTAATAATTGCGTTTGTGTTACTTTGTGTTTATAGATAGCACCTTTATTTCTTACTACCCAATGTTTTGTTCCTTATTTACCTTTTAGGTATTGTAAAATGTCATGTGTAAAATAAAGCAATTGAATCCTAAAACTATAATCTTGTTGGAGTTTAGTAGAAAATAATTATATTGCCAATACAAATATAAGCTTGAACATAAGTTTTTTTTTCTGTTCTGCTAATAAATATGTTTGAATTCATGTATTAAAGCAGAAAAATAATTTGAAGCAATTTTGAGGTTTTATGGGTTTGTATCAGCTGGTTGAGCAAGTGAGGGCAAGAATATTTTAAAGACTGCTTTTCAAACACCTGTTGGGCATAATGCCTGAACTTAAATGAATGCTTCCACAAACAATACATTTCAGCATTGCAGAATACATTTCTTTTGAATTATCTTCAGGTTTTCTATCATAGATAGATTATAGAGAGTAATCCTTCACAATAATATACCTTCAGTGACCCTTTCAATTTCTAGTTTCATTTTGTATGACTGCATTCAACTGTAAAGATGGTATTGGGCTTCAACCTAGTACATGTGGATACAGTAACTACTAAGGTTATCCACTTATCTCAACTTCTAGGTCATGGAAGCTCATGAAACAGGTTTTACAAAAAATACACTATACATTTTTCATCTACTAAAATGTAATATAATAAATGCAATGTACAATTGGCATACAGTGTCCCTGTGCACAAAACAAGGTCCATAAAGACATGGTTTGACACGCATTTCAACATATTTACAGTTTATTAATACATTATTTTACTTACTTTGAATTGTGTATTTCATCTCTTTAGAGGTGTAGTGATGATCTTGATCTGATGGTCTTGACATAGAATTTGGCATAGGACTCGGCTGAGATGATGTGATATGCCTGCTAAACATTTAGCGATTGTTTGGTGGATTTATGTACTGGAGGTTGAAGCCTACTAATGATTTTGCATGCAATCTGCTTTTTGATGAAAGGGCTTTTTAATTCCCTAAAATGTATGATTACAATTGCCCCGATTGGAGTGGGCAGCAAATGCCCGCTTTGCTCCAGCTTGTAGACACTCACAGACGAAAAAAATCCCTGCCTTTCGTCTGAGTTACAAAACCCAGACCTACATTTTTAACACTCACCATCAGTTTGAATAAAACAGGCTCTGAAAGATCAAATTCTGACTGAAGAATCAACACTAATTTTGGACACAGTAGCAATTTATTTAAAAGACACAGAGAAAATGTGATACTGAACATTTTTGTTCCTTTTCCTTGGCTTTCCTTTAATCTCCCCAATGGTTTCATCTGTTCAGGCATATTCTTACCTGGATAATCTCCAAACTCTTAGCTTTCTGATAAGAGCAGGATCAAGAAAATACTTTACTACCAGACATTTTCTTCCAAGCTATTTATGTTTAAATCATATTTTCTGGTGGTTTTATAAGAGATAATAACTTAAAAAATACTTTTTTAAATTAACATTTTTTTTTAATAAACTATATTTTACTCATACTTTTAGAATGAGAAAATTAAGCATATTTGCAGAAGTAAATGGTATTCTATGTTACATTATGTGGATTTATGTTTAAAATAAGCAGGGGAATGAAAAAAAACAGAACATGGTGAAAACAAAACTGTATTGAGTAACATAGCATGTGCAGTAAGTGGAAAAGAACAGTCTATTTTCTCTCACTCAACAACAATTAGCGGTAAAATCAGTGGTTTTAAAATCATTGTACACTGTCTGCTCACCCATGGCTTCCTCTGTTTGCAAACAGAAACTTTATGCTGTATGTTGCTATACTAGTGCATTATTTACCTTGTTAATTTCTATGGGAGGCATTTTAATTGCTTTAAATTACTGCTGGAAAAAAAGTAGAGTGGCCTGCAATCAATCAGACTGATTTACAAGCCCTTTCCCACCCGCTGTGAGCAAGCAATCAGAAGCCGCCACAAGATCTATTATTGATGAACTTTTGCTGCAGTCACTAATTAACTGCAAACATACATTGTAAGCATTGTTCAGCCAGTGAAATAAGTAGATGTTATCAGCTGAAATATCATAGTAAACCTTCTTGTAAAGATATACAATAAATAAAATACTCACAAATGCTATTTGCTAAAAATACTCCCAGAAACAGGTCATTCAGTTGGATTCAACTCATTCATTCATTCTTTCATTCATTCAACAATACTGGCAAAACAAATGGGAACACTGGAATAGGTAAGGGGTATTCCAAAATGGGATGGGTTAGACAGATGTATCTCATTAAGTAACTATAGAACTTGTGGTTGCTGAAGAAGATGAAGAAACGTGGCAGCTTATCAATGTGCCCCTTTACTATGTGACAGAAAGGAAATTATATGTTCTGGCCTATTTTTAATGCTTATGTTGCCCTGGGTACATTTTTCATGATAAACCTCCTATATCACATTATGTTTTGTAGCACACTATGAAAGTAGTAGTTGCCTCTTCGCCTCATTCCTATGCTTTCTGGAAGGATGGGTAGGCTCTAAACTTACACAAAAAGATATCAGAACTAAAATAACTAAAACAACCTCAGAAATCATACAGTAAGGGTATATTTCAATATATAGGCAAAAGGGTAAAGTTTATAGATGTAAACTTAAAGCTAAGCAAAAGGATAGACAAAACAGTGAAAGAGAAGGGAAGATAAAGTTCAGCAAAAACCTAAGATAGGTCATTTAAAAGAAGACCAAGCAAGGTTCATATCATAAGAATGACGCTCAAAGTTTAGGGCAATTTTGGTTGTGCATCTTTCAGTTCCATTGGGTCTTTTGCAATTGTGGAAAACCACTGTATCTGTTTACTAAGCTTTCGTAGTATGGAATATAAAAACTGTATACAGTCCCATGTCATAAATATATAATTTTATGTATTAGCAGCCTTCTATATTTGTACAACATTTATGCTTGGACACTAACCGTATATACGCACACACCCTCATGGTTTATGTAACATGGAGCTTAATCATTCATATAATTGTTGTTATTACTTTTGTAAAGCCATAATGCCTATAATTAGGCACCATAACTAGATCTAACAGTGCATGATCACTGTTATTCATGCGCATTCATTCAATTCAAGCAAGGGTTTGGCTGGATACTAAAAGAGTAAGAGTGAAAAAAATGGGGGGGGATTTGGATCTCAAGATTCAGCAACTTCAGCAAGAAAAGAAGAGAGATATGTCCATGTTTAATTGGAATAAAATGATGGTCAGGCTTGTAAATACCAACCTCATTAAGAGGAAAGACATGGAGACCAGCATGGAGACCAGCTGCTGTGAACTACAACTGCAGTGGCACCCAGCCATCCCCCTATTACAATCTACATTTATTTAATTACATCTTTATGGAATGAAATTCTTTAAAGTGGCCCCTGGCAGCAGTCGGTTTTGCAGAACATCTGCCAGTTCTCAAGCTGTGAACTAAAATCCTTAATGTGGTTGTTAAGAAAGCCTACTGCTAATCTCTGGCATCCCAGTTACACAACCCTCATTGGCTAGTTGGATTTCTTGAGAGTGGTAGTGCACCAGCAGTATCAAAGGTTACTTAGCCCTGTTTGCAGAGCTGGATTAACAGTGGAGCACATGGAGCAATCGTGTCTGCATATACAACATATATATATATATATATATTGAACAGTGTACCTAATAAAGTGCCCAGTGCGTGTGAGTTGGACCCCCTTGTGCCTTCAGAACTGCCTTCATTCTTCATGGCATACATGATACATGATGGCATTGCGCAGTTGCTGCAGATTTGTTGGCTGCACATCCAACCAATCTCCCATTCCACCACATCCCAAAGGTGCTCTATCGGATTAAGAGCAGATGACTGCGGAGGCCATTGGAATACAGTGAACTCATTGTCATGTTCAAGAAACTAGTTTGAGATGATGTGACATTGTGACATGGAGCATTATCCTGCTGGAAGTAGATGTAATGGGCACGGACTGGTCAGGAAGAAAGCTGAGGATCCACCATGCAGAACCTAGCCACGAACCAGAGCAGGCGAGAGTCCAAAAACGTAGCCAAGGTCTGGGATTGGAGAAGTCTGGATAACCGAGAGACGAAGCTGAAGTCAAGGATTGGAGAGGACAGGATAACCGTGAGACAAGCCAAAGTGTCCTTAAATAGCCCCAGAAAGAAAACCCCCGCCTCCTACTAATTGCAGGTAAAAGTAGAAAATTGGATAATGTCCCTTTAATTTTTTCAGACCATTCTCTGTAAACCCTAGAGATGGTTGTGAGTGAAAATCCCAGTAGATCAGCAGTTTCTGAAATACTCAGACAAGCCTATCTGGCACCAACAACCATGCCACGTTCAAAGTCACTTCCGCAAAAGAGAAGAGCTTCCGGGCACACCCTCTGCCCCCAATTGGAGGAACAGGGGGGAGGCTTTCCCTTTGGCTCCGCCTTTTGTAGAAGTGCACCAAGTGGCCAGTAATACAGACAGAAAGAGAGATGCAGAAACACTTCTCTTTTTCCACAAATCGATCTGGAATGAACCCCTGGCACCAAAAGAGGACCCGCTCTGTGTAGAGGTGGCTTTTTATGCCACCCCTGTAAAGTGCCACCCTAGGCCAAGATACAGCCCTAGCAAGAGACACAACTGGATCCTCTTCAAAAGTTAGGTTCAGGAAAACTATATGAAGTGTGCAGGCCTGCATGTTCAGGAATTACTTAAATCATTTTTTTAATTGGGTTTTATATTTAATCTGGGTTTAAAGAACTGTGCACCAGAAACAACATTTTATGAAACTAGAAGACGGTATAATAACTTTAAGAATTAGGAGCAGCAAGGCAACATTCCACCTAATCTGAATGGAAATATAATTATTAATGGCTTTGCTTTATCAATAACTAATTTGGCTAAGTTCAAAAAGGTCAAATCAGGGCTCCACACACTGTCGATTTGTATGTGTTTTCATTTGTCATATGTTCGCATGTTTTATCTCCCAGTTCTACAACGCCACTAAATAAGTTGGTTTTAAGTAAATGCTAATTCAACAAGGACTTTATTTTTTGTTCCTATCCATCAATGCAATGTCCTTTGAATACTGATAAAAGGCACACCCGAAAGAGTGTGTGGAATGATGATGATGAAGAACGTCTTCATAACAACTTTCCAACATATATATATATACATACACACACTATATGTAGAAAAGTATTCGCGCACATGACTTGTACACCAATAGGGACTTTTATGACATCAAATTTTATATCCACTGTTCTGGGAAGGCTTTCCACAGGATTTTGGAGTGTTTCTGTGTGCATTTTTGCATTTGTAAGGTCAGGCACTTATGTTGGATGAGAAAGACTGGCTACCAATCTCAGTTTCAGTTCATCCCAAAGGTGTTCAAAAGTTGCCACTACGTACCTATCTAATTTTTCATGGCTATATTGCTTCCCGAGGAGCTGAATCAGTGGGACGGTACTGCATTCTAAACCAAATGAGCCTTTCAAGCAATTTAAACCCTTCTTTGGACACCATTACTGAGGCACCTGTGTGCCAGGAGGGGCTGTTTAAACACAAGGTTTGGTCAAAACCTGCAAATATGTACATCACAAAATATACACAAAAATGGGAGCACAGATAATAATGTCTGGTGACAAAAAAGGGGGGGTTATAATAAACAAGTTAATAGAGCCAAGAAGTTGATGAGACAATAGTATCGTAATGAAATAACAGTGTAGTCCCCAAAATTACAAAACTCTTGTCAAATCAGGGTTTAGGCAGAGTGACCACTAATTTCAGGTAAGTGGACATCCTCTAGGGATGCACATGAGCATTATGAGTAATTCTTTGTCTGTGGATCTCTGGGTGTTTTATCCATACCCATCACAGTCCCATTGTTTTCCAGTAAATTATGCATTTTCTGCATCAAGTATGTAAGTAGGGGGATGACCAGGCATCGGGTGAAGGTACTCTGGCTCAAATTCTCGGTCATGTCCCTGAATGGCTTCAGGGCCGTCACTGCCTGCCCCATTAATGCTCATTCCCCTCTGCTCAATGGCATGGACAATGTTTTGCTCAGAGGATATGAAGTGAAGAGCCTGCTGCTCCAATTTCTATTGCTGTGCCTGCCTGTAGTCCAATCCACTGCACCATCAACTTCCTAAGAGCTGGAGTAAAAAGCATTCTCCCCCAGATCTGACCCTGCTAGTGGTTCTCTATATTTTGGAGGTGAAGTGGACAGTCTGTCCAGCTGCTTTGAACAGCTCTTCTTTCAACAATGAGACACAAGACCGGTAAAGGGAGGTCATTACAGTCCCACAGAAAGATGGTGTGTAGTGGAGATCCAGGGCCCCAACAACTGCCTGAAGAGCTCCCCTCAATCATGGAAAAGGAAGCACCCCAACAGTAATAATCTGTCCAAGCTACCATGTCAGTTTGTTTGAATGCTGCTTTCACATACCTCTTGAATGGAAAGACAAAAAGTGTTCTGTGGTATGCTGATGCAGTGGATGTCCCTGCCCCACCTATCACTGGGAACAGTCACACTCAGAGAGAAGCCTGAAGCTTCATGACGCCATTTTGCTTGGTGGCAGCTGTGGGGCGTTTGCTGTTGGTGCCAAACCTGCCAGTTTGCTGTGAAGCAAAGCTGTACTATGGTGTGTACATAGGTGTTGGTTCCTTATGACTCGCTTTGCAGTGCAGTCCATCTCCCCTACTGACAAAATAATCCCACACTTCACTACAGCATTGTCCACCATACGAGGAAGCACTAGTGTGGTTTCGAGGAAGCATCTGAGTGGTACTAGTGTTTTTCCTTAACAACATAATAGTGATGCTGGTAATGGTGGTGGTGAACCAGGGGCACAACAAGTCTGCTGCTTCTGCAGAGTGGAAATTACTGGAAAACGTGTCCTTTGACTAGTCCCTCTCTCCCCCATAATCTAAATCCAGATCGTTGTTGCCTAAATAAAAAAACCCAACACAGAAACAGTATTTCAAGAACTTAAATACACTGCATGCAAAGTCAAATGCCTGATATTGTCACCAATATTAATGATTTACTGATTTAAGTTGTCTAAAAACTAGAGGTTTCACTGGTAGCTTAAACATGGAACTGTCCTAAGCACATACTAGGAAAAGTATTCAAGAAGTAAATTATATTGCGCGCATGCACAGTCCAGTGCCTAATTTCTCCACTAATATTTATGATTTGTTGTTTTGTGTAGTCGAAAAGCTAGAAATTCTGCTGGCGGCGTAAATGTCCAACTGTGTTAAATCCAATTTAGGAAAAGTATCTGAAGAACTAAAACACACTATGTGCATGCACAGGCCAATGACTAATGCTGCCACTAATATGAATGATTTATTGTTTTGTGTTGTCCAAAAATAGTTAGTTTTGTAGGTATTATACATGTATTACTAAAGCACAACTTAATAGGAATTAGGAACAATATTCCAAGAACCGGCTTATGATTAATTTTTAAACTATATATACTACACCTTCTCCAATCCACCCCACTCCAGTAAATTTTTTGAGGGTCAATCTCAGCCTCAGTCACGGACTGTCTCACAATCTAACTCTCATCGTGTCTATGACTGTCACAGACAAGTTAAAATGGAGTCAGCACACTTATATATCTATGTCTGTCTCTTTTCCTTGTAAATGCTGATTGTCCAGAGTAGACCAAGGCTGTTGGACCCATCAATCACAGCCAAAATCATTATTGAGACCAATTTTTTTTGGCTACTTTTACCTATCAATTATTTCTCATAGAAAAGAAAAGGAGGGTGCAACTTGAAAATTTCAATGATTCCAGTGCACCACAGACTATTATACATACCTGGAAACTCTCTGGGTTTGACCCAGAGATCTCCGGGTGAAGCAAGGCTTCTCCTGTTTTCCGGGTTAACACCCGAATCCTCCGGGTCACAGGAGCGGGGTCTTGACACGCCCCGCTCCTGCTCATTTTCCCTTTAAATGGCAGGTGTTTCCCGTGATGTCAGCGGGAACACCCCCTGACATCAGAATGAATGCCCACCAATACCAGCAGTGACACCCACCGACATCAGCAGAGACACCCACTGACATCATCAGTGGGCAGTCTTGGCTGCGTCCCGCGAGGGAATCAGTAGCCAGAGCTAAGAAGTTCCCAGGTATGTTAATATGTGCAAAAGATTAAAAAAATAATATGAATACTGCAGAGCAAGGTAAGGGATGAATAAAAACCTGGACTCTGGATTATTTATTTTGTACCCGTCTACACTCAGTCCCACTCTCCCTCCTGAACATGTGCCAAACGGGTTATAATGTGGCCAAAATTGGGGGAAACCAATGAATGAATCTTGACGATATTTCGGAGGTTTTACCATTCGTTTTTGATTGGGGACCCTACCCTTTATCAGAGATTTGTACAAACACACAAAATTGACAAATTTTGTTACAAATTCGAGTGCACAAGTCTACTAAAAACTATGTTAATACTAAAAAAAAATTGCTGCTAAAATACAGATGTTTTTTCCCATTTAGCGACTAGGAAGCGTTGAAGTTTCTGAGCTGGTGTGGTGGGAATCCAAGTGGCCGGCTCCGTCGCTTTGAACAATGCTAAACGTCCCTATCGATATCTTTCCGTTGGTCTGCGGTTTAAATTCTTTTTCGGTTTCCACACATACAGAAAGGCTCCACGTACTGTATACTCCTGCCAAAATCTATTCCTATGTTTGATTACCTTTCAGCTTAGCAAGTTCGGTATGTATTATGGTTATAAATCATATTTATTCTAAGCGCTAATAAAATAGTCTCCCTCTCCCTTAAGATAATAATTGAAAATAAGCTTATATAAATAGTCAATAAATACAGGAAATCTAACGAGTGTCTCTTCATAACCATAACCATAAAGAATTGTACATCAGTACCTCCAAAACAGCACCATTAAATGCAACATGCAGATTAAAAGCTTTGCCAACCTTGAAATATTGATATGAATGCCTATGAACAAAAATAAACACACAGCCATTATTCAGAACAGGATGGTCTAATTAATTACTCCCAGGAGCCCTTATAGCAGACGAATTCAATAGATTTTGCAGCGTGGTTTATGCATAGACAAGCGTCTCCTTCATCAGGACTAGGTAAGCAATTCATAGTTGTGATGACTACCACTGGCATCATCCCTAATCATCCAAGCGATGCATTAGGGATTATGGGATTTTAGTCCACAACAGTTGGATTAGCAGAGGTTTAGTCACAAACCTGGAAGCTGAAGGTGAGTTAAGGTGAAACAAAATATTTCATCGTATCGGTTTAATTGTGAACTTGATGGGAAATAAGAACCACTCACCCCACCTAGTCTGCCCATTTTTCCTGCTGTAAAAAACCTCTAACTCTATTCGGTTCTTGTCTTTTTTTTTTTTTAGGCTAGTCTATCCAAAACAAAATTCTATTACGTTGTGGGAAAATATTGTAACCCCCGTACGTTTTTAGCCAACCACCGATTAATGCCAGGACAATTTATGTGAATTATTAAAACAATGGGGGGAAAAAAGCCGAAACCTAAAAAGATTATATGATCCTACCTACTGACAGATTCTTGGTGGTTTCCAGTCCTGTATCACCACCACTCACGCGAGTATCGATCATCTGATTTAAACTTTCTGCAAACCCATAAAAAATCATTTTCAAATCACAAACCCTGAGGAGTTCCCCTTCGCAAACAACATGAAAATTAATACTTTTATTTTTCCAAGATGTTGATTTACGTAACTTTTTTTTAAAGTGTTAACGGAGAGAAGAATAAGAAAATATACCAAAATAATGCTTTCGTCATTGATGTGGCAGTCAGTAGGTCCTAGTTAAGTTAGATAAAATGCAACTGGGTATTAAACATTTTATTTATTAGTGTAACGTTTCATGACCTCATTACTTGTAGAGTATTTTAGTTTTTATGAATATTCCCACATTTCTATAAAACTTTACTACATGGTAAAACCTGTTGCCCATGGAAGGCTTTCATCTGCAATATATGTTTTGTCCCTTTATACGCTCACACGTTATAAATGCACGCTATTCAACCTGCCACTGCACCATTAAACACATTATGGTTTAGTTAAGTATATAACCATTGCTTTCAATGCACAGCTGCTGGTAATTACCACTACTTAACTGGTACATTAAACACATTCTAAGAAATTAGTAGTTTGATTCTACTCGCTGCTTAACAATAATAGTCCTTTTTTACCTCTTTAAACAATTACGCACACTTTGAGAATCAGCACTCGACAAATTCTCGAGTCACTATTTTTTGTACCGTTTCGGGTTGCAGGTAATTATGATTAATGTCAGAATTGAATTATTAATCAAGATAGATTAGATTATAATTTGTATCAAGAATTATTTATTAAGAATTAAAGGTGCACATAGGTATGGATTATGCTATATCTATAAGTGATTTACTTTGCTTATGATGGTACTAGTGAAGACGAGACCGGTTCAGAAAGCTTGTGCGGCTTTACATCTTTTTTAACATAAAGACTTAAACATAAAAGACATAATCAAACTGAATAAAACATGCACAATTGAATAAATATCAATGCCACACAAAGTGTGTAGAGCTCAGCCACTGATTATGTTTCTGAACCCCTGTTTCTTACTCATAGTACACTTTGGGACAAAGACTAACAGTTTTTTTTCTTTAGATACCATTATTTTTATCATATCATCTAGGTTACTATAAAAATTGATAAAATATGGTGATTTTTTTGTTAAAAAATGACTTTTTCACTTTTATTTGATTTTCCTCATCTGCAAAAACTAATGAAAAAAAACTGCTAAATAGATTCTACTATTTTTCCTGAGTTTAGAAATACCCAATTTTTTTTGCTTTGTTCTGCAAGTTATTGGGCAATAATTTGCTATTTCAAAACCATTTTTTCCGGAAATCTGGTCATTCTGCTTCATGTGCTATTTCGGGTATCTTTGAAGCCGGACAATGCCATTTACCCCATCAAACCATATATTTTAAGAATCTAGACACCCCAGGGTATTTAAAATGCTGGTATTTTAACCCTTTCCATGCCCTAATTCTACCATCAGCCTTTGTCAAACTTTATGGTAGTAATTTTTTTTGTATTTTTTTCACACACATTGTGCTTCAGATGTGAATTTACTGCTCCTGGTATATGTCCGTGTCAAACAACACAATATGTGTTCAGTAACATCTCCTGAGTACAGCGATACCCCCCGTGCATGGGTTTGTTGGGTTATTTTGGAGGTGTGCATTTTTTGGCATTTGGACATCTGGTCAGTCTGTGCCCACGTTCCATATTTGGGACATCTTTGAAGCCGACCAATTCGATTTACCCCATCAAATCACACATTTTTTAAAACTAGGCACCCCATGGGCATTTAATATGCCAATATTTTAACTCTTTCCATGCGACATGTTTTGTGAAGATATAGCGCTAATTTTAGGACCTTTTTGTGACAGGTGGGGAGTTATTTTGACATATTACCAAATTTTTAAATATTTTTTTATTTTTTTTATCACATTGTGATTAGTGAGCTGGGCTTCATTGACCTGCATGGTTAAATGCAGTACCTTGAGAGTTCTCAGGAGGGTCTGGATAGACCCTCTGTGAACTCATTAATGTGACAGTTGGTGCCGCCATCTTGTAAATGGCAGCAATGTGGCGCTTGTGGTTGCTCTTCAGGCTTTGTGACCAATGCAGTGTATCGTGACCCCGTACATGTAGGAGCTTTCTCGTGAAGGGGTTAAAACCATCCTATTCTTTAAACCAACCTAGAAAATAAAATACTATTTACTGTACTACAACATTGTGTACAGTTCTGGAGACCCCATCTCCTGAAGGATATTGACATTGGAGAAAGCTCAGGGGGCTACTAAAATAGTGAATGGTTTACAGCATAAAATGTTTTTAGGAAAGACTAATGGATCTCAATATGTATAGATTGGAAGAAAAAAAAGAATGAGGATGTGATAGAAAGATTTAAATATTTAAAGTTTATTTCACAGTATGAAAATGGAGGGTCAAAGTTTTAGATGTAATGCAAGGAATTTTTATTTTACTGAGAGGGAGATAGATAAATGGAAGAGCCTCCAATCAGAAATGATAGAAGCTAATACAGTAAGGGAATTTAAACATGCATAAAGCTATTGTCAATATAATACAAGACCAAGGACAGGTTAAGATCTGAGCCTCTATATGAGGGGCAATAGGCAGACTAGATGGGTTCTTATCTGCTGTTAAATTTTATGTGTCTATGTTTACCTGTGTGAATGTCTCTGATTTATTATTATTATTATAAATATTATTAAGAATTATAATTATTATATTATGCAAAACTACCCAGGTATATTTCATGATAATTTCACTTCTGTGGTCAAAAGTTGAGGGCAAAAAAAAGACTTTTATAATTCCTAATCAACTATAATATAGTATTATATATGGATGGACATTAGCGAGTTTAAATAATTAGAAATCCCCCAGCCCAAGCACCAGGGACTGGTGATCCAACCACAACCACTTTGCCAGAACATACAGAAGAGACGGTGAAGCGAGGAGCAACGGCTCTGAAAATGAGCAATAAGGAGAGCCTTCACAGTAAAAAACATAAGCAATTCAATGCTGGAACTGATATTCTGGAAATTGTTCGCTATCCAAAATGAGCTCTATCTTTCTGGTTTATTTCGGTCTGTCTCTTGTGCTTACAAGGCTGGTTATCTTAGCACTCTTCTGCTTTATCGGTATATTGAATTCTTGATAACCTGTACAAGTTTCTACTTTTCACAGACCATAGAATACAGCACACATAAGCTGGAGTCAATAGGCGGATTGAATTTCAGCCTTTGAGGGCTGCAACCAGCCGGAGATTCAAGATAGCATTTTGCCATAGTGTGTAGCAATGCACAAACTGAATCATTGCATATTAGGGCAATCCTTACAACACGACAACATTACAACTCTTAAGGATGTTCGACACACGTGCAATAAAATGTACTCGCCCCTTAAAAGCAAAATGCGAATGAAACAAACAACAAAACGTTTAAATCCCTATGGGAAAAGCCAAGAAAGGTGGCAATGTGTCAGAGCTGTTCACAAATGTATATGTACAAACAAGTATTGATATTGTAACACGCTGCTACATTTAAGGCACTTAAAAATCAGATTCACTGTTCCCATTTTTCAATAGCATACTTTTACACTAAATAAAATTAAGTAGATTAAAAGTATGAAAATGTTTAAGAAGAAGTGTATCCAAATAGAATTAAACTGCCTATGACGGCATTTTCTTTTATAGTTCAAACAACCGTGTCCATTGTCTAATTGGGAATTTAAAACCATGACATATCTGTGAAATGGCATACATTTCACCATGAAAATTTTCATCTTGTGTATGTACAATTGGACCATTTTGTCTGTCATGTAGACCAGGTATTCACAGAGCAAATGACTGCAGCAGATGTTTCAAATTATTTAAAACCAGAAGGAAGCGAAACATATCCAGCACTCTATAGAATTGTATTTGTTAGATTAGTTCAAAAGAACATTAAAGAGTTCTGATGATAAAACCAGGAATGTTGTATAGTTTAGTAAAATAATGTATTAAAATTCCAATTATGTTTAATAAAAAACATACTCCGAAAATGCATGATAAAGATGGTGAATTAATTTCATAAGTACATGATTCTTTAAATAAGACATTTTGAAACATTCATAATTATGTGTATACTACTCTCTGCTTATAAATTGAAATTGATTATAGTTCTAGGTTTTTTAGTCCCTAAACATGTTTACATTTGTGCTTTAAACACTTCATGTGATTTAACAAAAAAAAGTGACAATAATAATAATATTGTTGATTTTACCTGTTAACCCCCTTTGTGACCAATGATGTCCCAGGTATATCATGAAAAGATTTTCCTACAGGACCAATGACGTACCTGGTAAGTCATTGATTAAAAACGCTACCACATCACACCGGGGTCACTGGCCAACAGCCAATCACGAGCATGGAAACAGATGACAAACACAATACTTGAAAGCACTGCCATTGCTTCTGTTCTCTTACTTGCTTACTATGATTGTGGGTTGAAGAGAGACAGGGAATAGTAAGAAACAGTGTTCCCCTGGGTTTAAAAAAACCCAGGTTTAAAAATTGTTACCCTGACCTCAAGGGGTTAATTTTTGTATATTTACTTTTTTTATATAGTTTATCATTTATATTGTGTAGTTAGTGTGGCAGGGATAATAAGTGGGTAATTAGTTAGGTAAGGTTAGGTTTAGGTAGGGGTTAAAAAATATAAAAAAATAAAAACATTTAGGAAACCTAAAATGAAGGAAAATTATATAGGACTATAGGGTTGTTTCCAAAGCAGGGCAAGTTAACAGATTTGGTATTTGTTCCCATTTATACTAGTTGTGTATAATTTACTGTGAATAAAGAATATTGGGCATATATATATATATATATATATATATATATATGTTTTTTTACTAAATTAGAAAGAAGGAAATTGTGGCTGAAGAAAAATATAGATGTGTTCCACATTAGATGATATAAAGAAACAGCAGAACCAATAGTGCTAAATAGCTAGAGTGTGTATTGCTTAATTTATACTAGACTTGCAAACACACAAACAGGTAATCTTTTATTATGTGACCAGTTGTGTGAACAAAAAACAAAAAGGCAGAACCTTGGACACTACCCTACAGGGGCAGAGCTGGCCTGGTGGGGAGAGGGGCAATTTCACACCAGACCAGTCTAAAATTCTTTAAAGAGGGCCACTCACGGAGGTAGGAACACAGTATTGCCGCAGTAATAGTGTAGCCACTCGCACAGTGTGCGCAGAGTGTCTGTGTGTTTGCATGAGTATGTATGTGGGTATAGTTATGTTTGAATGAGTGTGTTAGTGTGTATGTGTGTGTTAGTATGAGTGTGTGTTAACGGAGGAGGTGGTGTTCAAGGAGTTGGGTTTTATGTCCCCCGGGCCAGAAGGTTCCAGCCCTCCCCTTCTGCCCTAGTCCCCAGCTGCCCCTTCCATGGCTACTATCCTCACTGCTGAACGGTGGGATATGGTATCTTATCCTGGTGCACCATGATGTAATGGCCACTTGCTGCATGCTATGGAGGCAGCACGGTTTTAATATGCACACCAAGGGGAGTGATTGCCTAAGAAGGTAATTTGCCCAGATGGACTGCTACCCTAGGCATGGATGACATTAATGAGATCCCTACTAAATTTTTACCACTGAAAATTCCTGCACTATTGAGTTCCCACTAAAATGAAAAGGGAACTCAGTGCAGTAAGCAACTAAATGAAAAAATAACTACCGGTATTGATATTAAAAACATGGGGTCAATTAAAAGTGTAATTCCATCTACTCTATTGAATTGAACACCTATGTAATTAAATGCTGCATTAGAACCATTATTTCCAATATTGTTAAAAGCTCAAAGCTCTCTGAGAAATATGAAATATCTTTTAACGTGTATTTGCTTAATGTGCTAGATAGCTCAATTTTAGTATAACTTGAATAAATCTAGCTCTAAATCACGTAAATGTACTAGGCAACTGTCCATTAGCAAAGCGAGGAAATATCAGTTCTCCAGTGGTATTAAATATGACGGGGGGGGGATTCACACATGCAAAAAGGCATAGCTAGTTTCTAATGAGTTGTAAGATAACAATGGACTCGGGTGTTTCAGGTTAAGGAAGCCTCAGCTGTGTCCAAAGTGATCTGGTAACAGCATTTTTTATCTTTTTTTGGATATACTAAGACCCCACCACCTGGGACCTTGATTTGAGCTGAGTTCAGTCTGAATCCTCAAAGACATCTCCATCAGATTTGAGTTGCATTTGATTTACTCTGAGTTTTAGTCATTTTACACAAAATCTAAAACCGCTTGCATAGAAAGTATGGCACAGAAAAATACAATATTACGTATATTTCACTTTTAATATGGCCATTTTGGCCATAGTTTTGTAGATTAAGCAATCTTGAACATACATTTAGGCTTTTTTTGACATCTTCATTTCATGCTGTCTAGCCCTAGGGTTTCTAGAACCCCAGAAAACTATGACTCCCTTCACATATGCAGTTGATGGCCAACATAGGAAAACCTCACATCAGTGGACCATACCATGTCAGAGTTCTTGGTTGCTGACTAGTTTAGTATATTATTTAACCTGTCCTAAATTCATGTATGCCGTAAAAAAGTGGTTTGCTCTTTGAATAAAACAAAGGTAATAGTATAACACTTTTTATGTGTATTTTCATTATAGAATAGTAACGTAAACCTGTGTAACAAAAATATAGTAAAACCATAATCACAGGACCATTCTAAATATAATGTGACCTTTAATCTACCCTTATTAATATATGCACAGTATGCATCAATAAGCATTTATTTGTAATGGATCAACCACTTAAAATTTCAATTTAGATAATGAAATTGAATCTTCCATTTGAATAACTAATTAAAGATTTAGTGATTTACATATAATGACATGCTATTTAGTGCAGTGTAATATTAACTAATACTCTTCATTGGTTCTTTACCATATTCCTAATCTGGAACCTTGCTCAATAGGTACATTCTATTTTTGTCTATTGTGCATAATATATTCATGGTTGTCATGAAATAACTTTTCTTTGTTGCTGATCATACAATTCATATTGCTTATTAGCCCTATGTTATAATTTCACGGTATAACACAAAGTGAACCAAAATGAATAGACAGAAATGCCTATATTATTCACGAATCACCTCTTCAGCCAAATGTAAACTACATTTTCTCAAATGACTCCTAATTTAAGGGATTTACATTATTCAGGCCAAAGTTTTAACTTGTATTATAAGCAGAGTGCCTGGATACAACCAAATTGAGTTACCTACGATATGCTTTATAACATTGTTACAATTTAATTGCCATAGCAATAGTGAATGTGATATTATATACTCATTATATAAATGCACAAAATACATATAAAAGAATAGTAGTGGCATTTTTTAATTGAATTGATGTATATAATACCTTTTCTTCACCTCCTATCATTTTTAAGTGCTCTTATTAGCTTTTAATTGAGAAGCATTATGAGAGTGCTTGAACCCACCCCTCTCGTGAAATAGGGACTAATTCATAAACCCTGTCCATCTGGAATAATCATTTGTGCACATATCACACATCTATAATACTATGTGACTGATTTGGTGTATAAAGTAATAAGTGTGTGATCGATAAAATGACCACGCTATGTTTTTAACTATCTTTCATAAATGTAGAGAAAAGGTCAAAATTACTTGGTGCTTAATCTTTCCATTATAAAATGTGCTTTTTGCCTTTGACGGTGCACCCTTGCAGAATATGACCGCCTTATAGACAGGTTTTCAGACTTACTAAATTATTAAACTAAAGCTTTAAGAAATATTTTTTGATGAGGATACAAATTAAAATAATTCTATTCTGGAATTCTATTATTTTTTACCAACACATTTTTAAGTAAAGTTGATGATGTGCATACTTACTGTTTATACTGAAATCTATTGTGATGTATTGAGAAAATACCTCTGTCACTTCTGAATATTTCATAGATTTTCCAGAAACCTTGACTACAGTTATGCATAAATGTTTTCATATTATCTGATGTTTTTGTTCCTTTTTTCTCATATGTCCATCATTAATGTACTTTCGATTTTTTTTTTTTACTTCCATTTAATGTGAAATTATTTAGAAAGCATATTATTTACCTCTTATTTTAAAACAGAATATTTTTTCAAGTCTTTCTTTGAAAACATTGGCTTTCCCAAAGGTCTTCACCCCAGATGACATCTCTTTGACTTGATTCCAAGCATTTCTTCAGACACAGACATTAGGAAAAATAAAGCACTGCCATCTGGGAATCATCGGCTAAGAAAGGCAGCCTGAAATCATAATATGCACCCCATCACCAATGAAATTCCAGAGAAAAAAATAAATTATATACATTATTAATATTTATATATATAATATATATAATAAACATAATCACACACAAGATTATGTCGAAATCCATGATTGTATTACTTCTAATTGACTATATGGAGAGCCATGCAGTAGATGCAGTTGGGAGCTGAAACATACAGAGTTTTTTTAAAAATAATTCATATGCTATAAAAACCTCACATTTAGTTCACCTAATCAATCAGTATAATAGATTGTCTAGTAAACATTTTTTTTTTTAATAAAAAAAGAAGTCTGTGATTTTTTCTTTTGGCTATATTATATATATATTTTGTGCATGTGACATTTTCTTGAAATTTGGTAGAAAAAGGAAATACTTTTTTGGTATGTTAAATGAGAAATAAAATGTCCTACATTGTTGCCAAATATATCAGAGCTTGACAGTGACATATTTAGACCTGATCAAAGGCTGCATCCTTCCCCTCTCCATCAACTACATCCCCCACTCTGCATTCTTCTATGTGATCACACTTAATTTGCATTAGGGGTCCCTGTTGGAAGGAGTAGAGATGAGTGCCCCTCCTTCATAGACCTGTAGAACTTTGTCTGGCCAGCTGGAGCTCTCCCTTTCCTGCAATGCCTATCTTGTAGGGTTTTTCTAAAACATGATTAAGAAACTGATATGTTTCCCTAGCGAGGGGTTGAATATATGACCTTGATATTGTGATCTGTTATACCACTGTACATATTTGGAAATTAACCTTGACCTGTTGTGGTCGCTACAAAGTGACCACTAAAACTCTTTGGCATTTTCAATGGAACAATACGTTGTTTGCAATGTGAAAACACGTGTAAGTATGTTGCAACAGGATTCCTTTACGCTATTCTTTGAAAAGACCTTTCCTGTAGCAGATGAAAGATGAAAGCAGTATTTTATTTACTACACCTACAGATCATTTTGTATCATGATATCCTTGCCTTGATCTATACATTGTTTCCACACCTAACCTAGATTAACGGGACAATCCAGCCATCGTTTGCACGTAATGCATATTATAGCTGAGAGGTCCCTTTAAATTGACATGGTGTCTCTTTTGCAGATGCATGGAGGATTCTGCAGAATCCCCCCCCCCTCCCCGTATGCATCTGCCCGTCCCCCAGATCTTTTTTGCAGGAGTCGAACACATCTCTTTGTACATGATATTATTACCACCAGTCAGTTCCAATACGGGCTTGGCGCACACTGTGGGCAAGGATCTGTTCAGATCCTCATGCGCATGCACAGAGAGCAGCACTATTGATTTCAATCTGAGTGTTTAGATAAGTTCATTATTTTATTTTTCTGTCTTTGAAGAATACATATTAAAGTATTCACATACTTGCATTCTTCTTTAATGGGGCTGTCTAAGAATCCATCCCTTTAAGAGCCATTAGGGCCATAATTTCTTATGTTGAACTTTACATGGTCTTTTGGTTTAGGATAGCTTTATGCCAGTTCCTTGTGTTCACAAATTCCCACACTGTATTAACTTCTACAAGAAGAAGTTTGATATGTATTTCAACATAGAAGATATCAATCAAGTCAGACCCGACTTTGTGTTTCTCCCTCTGCTCTGCAGAAATACCTGCAGTAATTGTCAGCGAGAGAGAAAATATGCCATTATGTTCTGGAGATCCAGGGCAGCACAATAAATATACAAAAATAGAGAAACGCACAACCCATAAAGTCTAAAAGTTACAAAAATTCAAATTCCCGGGTTGCTGCTAGAATAATAATGACCAATAAGTACACAAAACAAAGCAAGAATTCAGCTCATGCCCAGTGAATACCATTCAAAAAATAAGGCTTCGATACTTGCTTTGTTTTCTGCACTTGTGTAATAAGCGATGGTAAATTTAGTTTATGGATTCTCAGTATTACTTTTAATTTTTAGGTGCAGCCGGGAAAAAAAAACTAAATTTGGTACATTTTTGCCTTAATCTTTAATGGATGAGATCATATTTCATTAATTCACAGACAATTTTAATTTGAGCAAACATGTTTTCTTATCTTTAGCTCAGGAATCTGAACACATTTTTCCTCGAGTGAGGATTAAATGCCGTGCACAAGCCTGGATTTGGGTCATACACATCCCCAGCACAGAACCATTGACTGCCACCAGGACCTTAATACATCCCCGAGCAAACTGCAATGCCGAGCTGGGGAAAAAAAAACAATGTTATCTGGATTCTGTAGGCTGCAGCACAACATATTTTACCACAAAACGGTATCTTAGGACCAAAACACTTCCTTTCCACACACTGAAATGTTATGGCTTAAAAGGACTTTAAACGGAGTGCTCCAATATACAGTGGCCTTAGGTTAGCACCATGTCATAAGGTTTATATCTATTGGGGAAAGAAATGGAGAAATTACGATGAGATCCGAAAGCAGACCCAAGAGGGTAGTGCACAGATGTTGTGCCTCCGTGGTAGAAACGGGATAAATGGATGAAATACAGACTGGAAAAATATCAATAGGATGTGAAAATGATACATTTTCTTTTTATATGTTTAATACTTTAATATGTCACCTAACAGCAATTAGAGGGTTGTCTTAGACAAGGATTTTTTTTGGTCTGCGTATTTCAAACAAAAACAGTGTGGATAACAGTGTGGATAAATCACTGGGCCCCTACAAATTGTGTTGTGGGGCCACAGCTCATTTATGTATCCTGTATCTCAAGCTAACTGGATCTTAAATCAATGGAGCCAATAAATGCTAATGTGGTCAAATTAATGGGGCAGTGGTACGTTAACAAACACCTTGGGTATCCTCGGTGGTAACATAGACACCATTAACAGAAGATTAAGGCCAATTCCAAATGGCCCACTTGCATACCAAGAATCCTTGGGGACCCGCGCCTTCTTTTTTCATGAAACCACATCAAGTAGGGCATAAGCTTCAAATAAATAATGAACATAACTAATTTTGTTTATAAAGGCATTTTTAATTTATATCTAAGATATAAATATTAATAAAACAGATTACTACCAAACCAAAAGGTACGGTTAAAGTAGTGGACTTTGGGGAGTAGAGGGATTTTGGTCTAAATGAAGCACTTTCTCTCCTAAACAGTGGTAGCTGTGAAACAAAGTATATCGTTTTGCTAATACCATTCTTTTAATACACAGTGAAGCATCTAAGTAGCCCAAAATTCACCATAATATTGATAATCTTGAACTAATGTTGTTAGTATTGAGCAGGAATCAAAACTAATAAATGCCAACTGACCCACAAAAATAATGGATTTATATCATTTATGTCTTCCAAGCAACCACTTAAGTTATTAAATTGTAAGACATTAACTAATGAAAATGTTACATACAAGAAAGTCAGTAAACATGCACATCCATTATTATGAATCCGCAGTTAGTATCTGTTTTTTTGCCACTACCGATGTGTAGTTAGGTATATAAGTTTGAGACTGGCGTGAAAGAATGCTTTCAAAAGTAGACATGTTAATAGTTAATTTTTATAATTTAACAAAATGCAAAGTGAGTGGAAAGAAGAAAAATCTAAATCAAAATCTAAATCAATAATAGGTGGGATCACCCTTTGCTTTCAAAACAGCATCAATTCTTCTAGGTACACTTGCACACAGTTTTTTAAGGAACTTGGAAAGGCAGGTTGTTCCAAACATCTTGTAGAACGCAATGATGTTGAGATCAGGGCTCTGTGGGGCCATACCATCACTGCCAGGACTCCTTGTTCTTCTTGACACTGAAAGTAGTTTTCATTACTATGTCATGCTGCCTAATAAATTTGGGGCCAATAAGATGCCTCGCAGTTTGCTCCAAATCAGTGTTCCTGAGCCTTAGTGCCCTAGGAGGACCCCGTGCTTAAAAAGTGACGCCCTCATGCTTACAGAGTTTGCCACTATATATATAGTTGCCAGGCTATACACATAATAGCAATAGGTAAAATACAGAGAACTTGCATTGCCAAAACTTGGGATAACTTTAGATATATCCATAGAGTACTTTAACCCCTTAATGACAAAGCCCGTACAAAATGCATCAACACAACAGTTGTGACCTCATAAATATCAACGTTGTCCAAATAGTACTTTAAACTCACACTGAAAGGAGGGGTTAAAAGTCCATTCAATATAACGCTATGTGCTTTTATTACATTTGCATTGGTATAGCTTTTGTTCTAATTAGCATATAACCTGTTTGATTATGGCAGGAATATATTTGAATGATGGTACATTACCGTCATTATCATCAATACCAATATCAATTGGAAACTTACTGCTGATTGTTGATCATTTTGTGAGATCTGTATATTTCCCAACTGGATTGTTTTTACAGTGTCAAGGTGACCAGATTTTCTAGATTGTTCTACAATACCTCAATATCTCAGATGTCCTACAAGGTGAGATTTAATAAACATCATGTAATCTACTAAGAGAGAATGTCACTTAATCATACTTTACATATGGGGTTTCTCAGCCTCGACGTATGTCCGTGTACTGAACCATTTGATTAAGTAAAGCATATTTGCAATAATCTTTAAAAGCTGATGTTACATTTTAAAATGTGACCTAGATATACAGAGGTTAATAGCGTATATCAGTGGAATTGAGTGCAGAAACATGACATTTCTAATATATCTTTAGCATTACATCAGACTGCGTGCTTGCCTTACCTCTACCAAGGCAATTCAAAATATCTGAGTCATAGTTAATTTTGATGTCACTTTCTTATATGTCTAAGGCAAATATGTGGTTGTTCAGATTTATTCACCAACAGTTCAGTACGCATCACATAGCGGTGGAATCATGTTGTCTGGTTAGCATGTAGATGATGCTTGTTGATATATACTAAAGCAGAACTAAAGTAAATCCTAGTATAAAATAGAAAAAAAACATTGAAAATGCCACAGCACAATCTAACATGCAAATTAGCCGATCAAAGCCAATTTTTCTTTTGCAATCCAGAGACCTCTCTACTTTTTTCTTCGCTGTCTATGTGCCACATTGTGTCATGATATTATGTCATATCCTGTAACTCTGCTCTAGCAGGTGATGCACAGGCCAGTAGTTGCACAGATCTCAACATCTAGGCTGTGGTGGCCAGTGGCGTCGCTACAGGGGGGCAAGGGGGGGCAATTGCCCCCCCTAGGTTAATCCTTGCCCCCCCTGTTGCCCCCCTGCCAAATTTGGAATAAAGTCGCAATGCGACTTTAAATCCCGTTTTTTTTTTAATTATTATTTTTTTTTAAATTTGGAGGAGAGAGAGGGTGCAGCCCGCGTAAGATCGGCAGCCAAGGCAACCGATCTTACGCGGACCGCACCTCGAGCCCTGCTACTTACCTGTGGGAGGGTCTTCTGCACTGCATTGAGGAAGCGGAAGCAGAAGAGAAGGCAGAGGGAGGCCGCGCCCCCTGCTGAGGTCTGTGAGCGGCATCGAGGAGCTGCAGTGCAGGTAAGGGGGTGGGGAGGGTGCTTAAATGTGCTGGAACCTAGGCATGATGGGACTGTGATTGCTGCTAGCAATCACACTCCTATCATGCCAAATCAGCCAATACATGCTGGGGGGCAGCTAGCTAGGTTTCAGCATGTACTGGCTGACTTGGCATGATAGGAGTGTGATTGCTAACAGCAATCACAGTCCCATCATGCCTAGGTTACAGCACTTACACATCCATCCAGTAAATGCTGGAACCTAGGCATGATGGGACTCTGCGTGCTGTGATTGCTGTTAGCAATCACACTCCTATCATGCCAAGTCAGCCAGTACAAGCTGAAACCTAGCTAGCTGCCCCCTTGTGTATTGATGCTGCCAGCTGTATGGGGTCTGTACCAGTATGTAGTGGATGACTTGGCATGATAGGAGTGTGATTGCTAACAGCAATCAAAGTCCAATGATGCCTAGGTTCCAGCACTTACTGGATGGATGTGTAAGTGCTGGAACCTAGGCATGATGGGACTTTGATTGCTTTTAGCAATCACACTCCTATCATGCCAAGTCAGCCAGTACATGCTGAAACCTAGCTAGCTGCCCCCCTTGTGTATTGATGCTGCCAGCAGTATGGGGTCTGCACATCACTTACAGCCACCCTGTACCAGCATGTACTGGCTGACCTGGCATGATAGGAGTGTGATTGCTGTGTGGGCAGTGTGGACGCAACCTGTGATCTATGCCTGTAATTTAGGGTTTTTTAAATATACCTTTTAATGACGTGTTTTTATATGAATTCCAATTGATCTATACCTGCAAAGCTGGGTTTTTGTGTTATTCTGTAGAGCCGTATCTATATATTTCCATACATTATTTATGTGTACCTGCAAATACAGGGTTAATATGTCTTATTCAGCTGATTAATACCTGCAATGCTGTTTCCATGTATTTTTTGATCTATACCTGCAATGCTACGTTTCATATACTATTATTGTATACCTGCGAATACAGGATTTGTATGTCTGATTCTGTTTATTTGATATATACCTTCAGTGCTGAGATCACAAGTGAATATCAGTTGATCTATACATGTAAAGCTTGGTTTGTGTGTTAATGTGTTGATCTATACCTGCTATCGGCAACTGGGGCTAATATTAATATATATGGGCAGCAGGGGCATCAATACACAAGGGGCAAAAACACTAAGGGGGATATAAACGACAATGCAGTGTGAAAAATCCATCCTGATGTAGATGTCTGTGACATCTACATGTCCTGGTGTGTGTATAGGTGTTGGTGTGGCAGAGCCTGTCCTGGTGTGTGTATAGGTGTTGGTGTGGCAGAGCCTGTCCTGGTGTGTGTGTTCAGTTGTCAGTGTGGCAGAGCCTGTCCTAGGGTGTGTGTTTGGGTGTCAGTGTGTCAGGGCCTGTCCTGGTTGTGGTGTGTGTCTGTGTGTGTCAGAGCCTTTCCTGGTGTGTGTGTGTGTCTGTGTGACAGAGCCTGTCCTGGTGTGTGTGTGTTTGGTTGTCGGTGTGGCAGAGCCTGTCCTGATGTGTGTGTGTCTGGGTGTCGGTGTGACAGAGCCTGTGTTGGAATGTGTGCCCTCCTGAAGTTGTAGTGACTTCAGGGGACAAAACGTTCAAAACGACAAATGTTCAAGGCCCTGAAATCATTTAGTGGAAAAGTTATTTATTCTGTTATAATATTTATTTCAAGGATTAGTCGCACTCAGTTGTGGCTTCAGGCTTCCCGTGTTGAATGACCAAGTATTATTTTAGCCCAATAACAAAAGTATAATTCCATAGCACATTACTTTTGGAAATTATGAATGCCCCCCCAGTTTGACTGTGGTATCTTGTGTGCCCCCCCTATATATTGTTTCTAGAGTCGCCACTGCTAACAAACTAATTCACCTGTAATCTCAGCCAACTCATTCCAAACTATGATAGAATGGGATACAAGGAAGATGAGGTAATACTATATGATTAAAGGCTCCTGTCTTCTTGTTTTTACTCTCTATTATTTGCTTATGTTACACTGGGAGGTTTTATGGCCTAATATTTTATTGAAGTAGTCAGTCTTGAGCTAACATGTGTGATGATACAATTATTATTATTATTTTGATAATTCTAAATTTTAGAATAATATTTTGAGTAATGTTGCTTGGAATCATTGATGAAAACCATGTTCATTATTTAAAAATGTGTTAAACTACATATGTTTTAACTGTAAATATGTACAGATAATTAAATATATGTTTTAGTAGAAACTATACATTCAGTCTGAAATGCTCTAAAATTATTTGTGGTGAGTAAATACGCGTTCTTTTTTCTGTTTTCCCAGACTGTGGGCTCATCCAGCACAAATTGTCTAAATGCATTCCACATCTAACTCAGGTCACTGACTACATGGAGCATGCCCTTATAGCTGTACATCCGTGGACTCGCTACTCTGCTGGCTGGAACACCAAACTATTCTATCTACCAGTATCTTACCTTCCCACTACCATATCAGACTATCTGCTGACTCGTTCCTTCCCAAAGCCAGCGATCTCCAAAGCTGATCCTAAGAGGACATGCATTTAATGATAGACAGTTTTTTTTATTATTGTTTTATACTTACAAACTCAGATCTGTGGTGGTATATTTTATTTAAATAGTTCACATTAAAGAATACTTTTTCATTATAACTTATAGCCTTATAAACTAGGCTAAATGTGTCCAAAATGGGAGCGCAATAACATAAAGGAAAAAAGGGAAAATCAAAATAGTGTGATATTGTCAGATGTGTGACTACATGTGTAAAATGTGTAAAAGTCTGTGTCACAGACACAGACTTTTCTCCTGAGGAAGCCAATCGGTAAAACGAGTAGAGAACAAGTTTTTTTTAATCTTTTTTTTTAATGCCAGGTTAACAGAGCGGAAAGTGGGGAGAAGCAGACCAAGAAAGGCAGAAGAAAGAATACAGAAGGACAAGAAGAGACAAGACAAGAACTCTAGTGTATACTAGATGTAGAAATAGATGTAAAATATACAATCTATTTTGTACTTTATGAGATAAAAAATGTATGTGTCCATTTTTTTATTTGAGTTAGAAAATAAGACTTATTTCTCATTTGCCTTCTCCACTATCTGTTTCTAGTTTAGTTCACTGCCTGCACATAAAAATATACTTTTATTCCCCAACTGAGTTAATAAAAGAAAAACTGAAAAAACAAAACTTTGCATGTGTCCTATAAAAAATATAATTACAGAAGTTCTTCTTAGTAGATGTCATTAGGGAACACTTCAGCACTAGAAGATTTGAAGATGCCACATGTTCCCAGGTAACTATATTTTGCCCCTGTGTCACAACTATGGGAACAGGGTCAGGCAGTAGTCTCTATGGAAGAACAGCTACTTGTTCAGAACTGTGTGTGGAGCTGGCAGATTTAGGAGTCTGTGCTGCAGTCTTAGCCATCTTTTTGGGCATCTATTGGGAAGTCAAGAAGCACACTGAAGACTGAGACACTGAAGACCAAGAAGGTGTCTGGCAGGTGGCAGGAGACTGAAACAGGGTCCAAAGCCAGAAATCAAAACCAGAGGATAAACAATGCTGAAAATGAACACAATCCACAATCAGGGCCAGTAATGAATGCTTCAGCAAAGGTAGTTGGGAACAGCCCCAGGATATATAGGCCCCTGATTGGCCATAGATGTGTCAGTAACAAAAGAGCCTTGTCTTATATTCAAGCGAATACGGTATATACCAAACCTTGGAGGTAATAGCAATGTAAATAAATGAAGAGCAGTGCTAAATGATACGTAATGGGCTACAGAATTTAGTAGGAACTACTTTCCCACCCCATCAAAAAATTCTTGGGTAACGTGGCAGCTTTACCAGGTACGTCAAATATGAGGGATAAAAGAGATTATGAAAAGAGACAAATAGATAGGTATTCAAGAGTCCATTACACAACCTCCAAAAATAATAAACCTTCCAAAAAGCAAATGGCTCTAGAAGGGAACAAAAAGGCACAATATACCCGACCCCCACATTTAAAGAAAACCCCACATGCTTCAACCAAATCACAGAATACTTAACACACTTCCCCTACATATGAAAGACATCTTTCACTGTAACTCCAGTTTTAGGAAACTATACGCTACTGCACCAGACCAAGATTTACCACAAATACAAAGTGGAACAGATATATCCCTTCCTTCCCCTTCTTTTTTGGAGTACAGCAACCACAGATTAAAAATGTTCCCTGCACCAAACAACACAAAGCAGAGAAGAAGTATAGAAGAAGAGGCTCAAACAAAGACAAAATCCTTCTCATAGAGACATTTACAATTTGAGTGATAAACAATTAGATTTGCACCATTTGACAATTGTAAATTATGATTTAAAATTTGCACCAACGCAACCAATGGACATTTTTACAAAATATATAAATATCAACAAATCAAACCACTTTATGTTTAAAAAAAATACTTTAATACTCCTAAAGACAATCTTGCGAAAGAGCCATTCATACAAAATATAAACATACATCTTTAAAAAATAAATCTCACTTTTTTCCATCCAATCAAAAATCAGGAGCCATGGAGATCTTTCAAACCCTAGTAATAGAAGAATATAATAAACCACAATTAGGCCTTTTATTATGGCAAAAACCATTTACCTTGTAAACCATTAAAACACACCAGAAACAAAGTCACCACTTTTATGTCATGAATTTCAAAAACACATTTTTAAAATAAAACATTTAATTACATGCAAAACTCATTAGAAACATTCGCAATAGCTACACCAAACACAACGTATAAGCCCATTTCAATTCTCACCATAACAGTGATCCATCTTTATTATTATGGAGACGAGAGGATTTTATTTAAAAAATGGGACAGTTGGAAATGCAGTGGCTATTTAAATTAAAAACTCTATATCCAAAGATGTTAAATGCCTATTTTGAGCTACATAGTTTTATGTAATTAAAAACATTTACCAATTTATTTCATTCTTACACCACATATTTGATATAATCCATTGTTTATTTTGTTTCACCTTATTATCATAAATATTTTCTCTAGTCAATTCATTTGACATTAATTTATTAATCAATTTGTACTTGTGTGTGCGCGTGTAAGCATGGATTTGTACGTGTGTGTGAGGATGGAATGTGTACTTGTGTGTGAGGATGGAATGTGTACTTGTGTGTGAAGATGGATGTGTACTTGTGTGTGTGTGTGTGAGCATGGATGTGTACTTTTGTGTGGGTCTGTCTGTGTGAGCATTGATGTGTAAGTGGGGTGAGATGGAGTGTCTGTTAGTGAGTATGAGTGTGGCATTTGTGTGTTTACATATGGTTTTTGTTGGAAGGACGAGGGCAAGGGGCAAAAAAGGCACAGACTAGCTGTTGAGGTTTGGGGGCCCGGGTTGATTTTTCGCATCAGGGCCCGGTGGTTTCTAGTTACACCCCTACCATTGACATTGTGACTCATTAAACGACCAACATAAACCTTTTTGGCATGTATGTTGAACATTCTCTTGTGATCTAACGTCAGCCCATCATATCTATGGGGAGCATAATAATGACCCAAGTACCTACGTCTTTTATGTCCTATTTTAAATTTGAATCTACAGACATTTTTTGCTTAGCCTAGTCTATTGACTAGAGAATTTGTCAATGAAATTAAACCAAGCTATACCACTAACATTTTTATAAGCTTCTAACACATACTCTAAATGCTGAATCCGGCAGTTGATCAGACTCCTGTACTCCCAGTAGTTGTCACCTGCACAACTGGTCTAACTGCAGGTTGACAGCTTCTTCCTCCTGCTGGAGCTCCTCTTCTTGCTGCTCACTTCTCTTCTTCCTAGGGAACGTGGAAAAGTCCTCATCCGACGTGAAATCACTTTCAACCTACCACTTCCATGTTTGTCACCTTCCACCGTTATGGTCCCTACCCTGACTTCTTGTGATGATATACCATCCAATTTTGATGTTCCTCCATCTTGCCTTGAGACATGTAATCCAGCCGATGACCTCATTACGCTTCCTGGTTCCACCTTCAAAATGATCACCACCTCATTACCTAGCCAACATCTTTGTGGATCAAAAGGAGGGGACTTAAGACATTTCATCAACCATTCTTCTCTTCACCAGATGCTTGTTCAAGAAGCCTTCATCAGATCTTTCATAAGGACACCCCTGCTCTCCAGTCTTCCTGCTGCTCACCAGACTCAATGGTCAGTGTAGATAGGTTACAGTTCGCCTCTCTATTTACAGCTGTATATCCCGCCAATAGCTCTGTGCAAGCCTGTTGCATGACTAACATGCAGCATTTTTTAATATTGTTACCTATTGACCTGTCCTATACCTAGCATAACTGACCTATCTATGAACCCTTATCCCCACAGCCACGTGTTGCCCTGTACTAAAGGTACAGTTTGTAAAAGCTTGTCATGAGCTTCTACCATTATAGTAAGGTATGCAAAAAATGGTTCCAGTACCAAGTTAAACAAAGTCCGAGACTATTATAAAATAGGAATCTTGGCGTTGGCTGTATCACATGTGAGGCAGTCCTGGGGTACCAATTTGTTAATTTCCCAGTCATGTGAGTACAGTTTATATAATCAGACCCTAAATTCATATTCCATAATTCAGTTATATTCCCCTAGCAACCTAATTGGCGAGCTAAGAGCAGCTGTGTAAAACGGTGTTAAAATGTCATTTTTATCCACTTGCATTAACGTTATCGTTGAAAAACAACAAACAGGGTTTTCTGTGTATGTAGAATGAAAAAACTGCACTCAAAGTAAATTAATTGGACATGTTCGTTAATTTACTTATTTTGTAGCAGCTTCCTCCATTTTTTCAGCTAGGAGGAGCTTCCTAGCCAAAGGTTCATTAGTAAAACACCTGAAACCAATGAACTGTACAACATACTTAATGCACATTTTCAGTCCAATACACATTCACCAAAATGGACTGTAGAAGAAGCAAAGAAATTATATAATTATAGTATATATGCTCATAAACAGATTCTAGACTCTTTAATATTAATACGTCAATCAATTAAAAAAAGCATGTTAAATACAACACAAAATTAAGAAAAAAAAGTTTAACATTCTTGTAGTGGTTCACAATCCTAATAACAAAGCAGCCCATGGACCAGCAGTTGCTCCACTCTCTGTGAGCCTCTTTAATGTTAATCAAAGCCATATCATATTCATTTTTCTGTTTAAGTTCAGTGCGTGTTTACCATTGTCGCTCACAAATGTACTATATAATTAAAGTGGACTTGTCATCCACAAAGGTATAGATAACAGGGGTCCACTGCCGGTAAGTATGATACTTTTCCATATGCACTTTGCAGACTCTCATGGGCTGCCTTCATCCTGGGATGCATATGCATCTAATTTTAGATTTCAAACCTCAATATTTTATTGTATACTATTAAAGCACAATTTTGGGTTTGAAATAAATACTTATTTTGGCTAATGTCCAGCATAAATAAAACTGGAATCAGAGATAGGGTTGGATGTGAGAGGACATGAGCCATTGTCCTGATCTGCTTTATTTAAAGATCCAGTTTTACTTGAATTCCACATAAACAGACAGTCCATAAGAAGCACTTTAGACAGCTATATGATGGCTAGATGCTTTGTGTCTTTAATAAACTATGCAGTCACCTTTGTGGTATTTGCTTTGGACAAGGCTAGATAGTGCACATAGAACATGTTTCCTGCCAAATATGTCTTAGGTTGCTTCCCAGGCTAAATGTTGCCAGCTCTACCCTGATAAGATGTTGAGTAATAAGTAACAGAATGTAATATAAATTGAATATGACTCAATCTAACTCTAACTAGAATTTTAGTTGGATAAATGTCATTATACTAGTTAACATTGTAACAACGTTTAATGAACTGTTTGGGAAAACCTCAAAAATGGTACATATAATTCAGTAGATAATCAAGCACTTTATCACAGATAGGACAATAGGACAAATTAATGTGATTTTACATTACCTATTTACACATTGTTTCTGTTCTTACTTTGTTTGCAATGTATATTCTCACTTAGTAAGCCAGAAAATATACCACTTTAAGAATTTAGACAGTTAGAAGTCATGTAAGGTTAGTGAATTAGTGAAAAATGCATCATTTACTGATCTCAACTTGCAACAACCGGACCTGCCAGTCTAGGGGGCCAGGCATCCCCTGCAGCCACTTCCCCACAGGCCCACAGCCTTCTTCTCTGCTATGTTACGTGACCCTACTGCATTCCTGCTTCCCCTGGGAGGCAAAATAGAAGTTGCTCCCAGAGTATGCAAGCGCCACAGAGAAATCTGCTGGCGAGGTAAGGAGGTGCATCTGAATTAATGTGTATGTGTGAATGATTGGATGCATATGTGTGAATGAGTATGTATGTAAGTATAAGTCTGATAGTATTGATGTAGATGTGTACGTGGGAAGCAAATATGGCACAGGCAGGTTGTTTGGGGCAAAGATGTCACATGCATGTTGTTTGGGGCAAAGATGGCATAGGCAGGCTGTTTGGGGGGAAATGGCAAGTCATATGCATTCAATCTGGGTGCTGGTCAGGTCCTGTGCATGCAATCTGTGTGCTGGGGCAAATCCTATGTGTGTAATCTGGGTTCCAGGGCAAGTCATATAGCATGGTTGTGTCTGTATACATGGGAAGAAAATATGACACAGGCAGGTTGTTTGGGGGCAAAGATAGCAGAAGCAGGCTGTTTGGGGCAAAGATGTCATAGGCAGGCTGTTTGGGAGAAAGATGGCATACGTAGGCTATTTTGGGCAAAGATGTTACAAGAAGGTTGTTTTTGGGGGCAAAGATGACACAGGCAGGGTGTTTGGGAAAAAAGATGCCAAGTCATGTGCATCCAATCTGGGTGCTGGGGCAAATCTAAGTTCCTGCACTAGCCTTTGAGGTATGTAACCTGTGATCTATGTCTGCAATTTAGGATTTCCATGTATTTATTTTTTCTATACCTTCTAATTAAAGTAAGTCTTCCATACATTAAGTAAAACTTTAATTCATTAAATAAAAGTAAATGCTGGGGAGCGTGTGGGGAGGGGAGCAAATGTTAAAGGTGGCCCTGCTATTAGGTTATTATGCTATCATGATTGCATGTATATTTTCACTGTTTTATTTTTTCCAGGTTTTATTTGTACCAGGACACAAATCTAGAATACAATCACTAACTACTCCAATGCACATAAATGTTTAGCACGTGTATCACTTAATGGCATACTGCTTACTGTTTAAACTGCATGTTCCTCTAATAGTACTAGTAACATTTTAAGGTAAGTTCAATAATGTAGCGTGTTTAAGCCATAAATGTGTAAATGTTCTATTTGAGAAAATTTCATAAAATCAGATTTTTTTTTACTGCAAGATTAATAATGTAGTACACATGATGTGTGTTCTTTTTATAAAATATATGCTGACATTAAAAGGGGTACAATTGAAAGACAATTTGAAGTAACTTGGCAGAACTTTTTTTTTCTCCTTGATATGGTTTATTAATAGAGAACAGTTATGTTCCAGGGATATCCAGTTCAATTGAGCTGCTATAAAAGTTACAGTGCCAGGTGTCTTTGCAAGAATTGCAATATTCCCGTCATAAAGCTGTAACATGTATTTTATATTAACCCCTTCCTTATCAGGGCTTTTTAGTGTCATAAGTACTGTATGTTTTTTGTCATTTTTACTCTTTATAGGTTTATCAAGATTCCATTTTTCTGTATTTGATGTACCCACACAAATTATGCATACCTTTTTCTTAAAAAAAATAGGGCTTTCGTTCTGGAACCATAGAAAGATGGAAACAAATATTAATTAGGAAGGCTAGTATGCATAAAAACCTACACTAGGCTTTGCAATTTTGCTTTGAATTTCCTCTTCACAGTAGGTGCCATTGATAAACACAATGTTCGGCAACATCTCCTGATTACAGACATACTCCACATACATATTAGACATGCATTCAGATTCATACGAATTGCAAAAGTACAGAATTTTGGAAAATTTCATATGAAGCCCTGAAAACGATGCCAGACCCCCACGAATCAGATGAAAATGAAACAAAAAGCTCCCAATTTTTCTCCAAAATTTGTGGGTCCGTACTCGCTAGTACACTCGCTAGTTGGTGCTTTCAGCGTAAAGTTTCTTTACATTACATCTGAAGGAATAAATCTATTTATGTACAAAACATTAAGATATTCCTAACATAGCAAATATCGAACATACTGCTAGCTATACAATGCAGCAACCTGCTTGCTTTTTCTTCTGCTTTGTTCCATTGCTTCCCTTCAAGAGGCAAGAAACATTGTATCCAGGAGGAAAGGCGTATAATATAGTGGAGTTCCAGCATGATTCAAGAAAGACAGAGAAAACAAGAAAATTGCTCTGGTCCTGTAATAAAATAGTCATTGGTCATAAAGGGGTTAGTTGTATTTGGATGCTACCCAAAATGGCTTTTGTATGCACAACTTTAAAGGCTCCTCCTTTTCCCCCTGTTTAAAGTTCCAGAAAAGCTTTGGTAAGAAAGTACGCAAACACATTTTCATCCAACCTAAATCTTCGGTGCACAAAGAGAACTTGTAAGTCATTATTAGGTAAGTTCTTAATTTCATTTGGCCTTAAAAATCACTTGTATATACCAAAAATATATATTTTTTGAAAGTTGACATCCCAAAGTATGTTACTAGGGCATTTTAACACTTTTGATTTAACCATGTTAGTGCCAGTCTGTCCTAAAAAATGTAATGTTGTTTCCCATTTTTAACAAACCCATTCGATCCAAACACAGTGTTTCAGTACATTTTTCCTTAAGTACATGAAGTTACTAAAACAACTTGTAATTTGTATTTAGCCCCACCCGAGTACAGGATGCCCCATGGGTAGGGTATGTCTCTTTGGCACTGCAGGTTCAAAATTGGAAGATGTGCATTACAGCTTTCAAACATGGAATTTTGCTGGGTCCAGGTCTCATTTGAGACACAGTTTTTAACTTTCAAGTCAGTGATGTTGTTTTTTTTTAACTCTTTCAATCCTGGTGCTCCATAGGAGCACAGCATTGACTGATATTTAGTCCCCATACACATACATATACGGGGTTAACACTGCACAAAAGCTCTTAATGGAGCAATCAGGCAGCAGGGGAGGGTTGGGGCTGGTCTCCACACTTATGTGGAGACTGAAGAAACCTTGGCCCTTGCAGGGACACAATCACCGGCGATTGTGGGGAGATGCTTCTTTAATCACTCCTATGGGCTTGTGGGGGGTCTCTTTTGCTGTTGCTGGTCTGCCCCGTACTAAACGGGTATTAACTCCTAAAATGCAGCAATCGCAGCAATGAAGGGGTTAATGCTGCACTGTCGCTCTCATGGAGCGATCAGGCAGCAGGGGAATGTTGTGTGTGAGCCTGTGAATTTCAGACAAAAATTCTGAGTTATTTGCTTCATTTCTGTCTGTTTCATGCAGATCTGGCCTCGTTTTCAGAGATTCATATAAATCTATGAAATTGGCAAATTTCGTTAGATTTACAATTTGTGCAAATCCAAACGTCTAGTGAGTATTATCAGTGTATCTCATCCATGTTGAAATACGAACAAAATATGTGTAGCCCGCCACCTTCCCAGCAGAAGTAGAGGAAGCTAATACAGTGAGGATTTAAACAGGCATGCGATAGACATATGGCTATCATGAATCTAAGACAAGAACAAAGCCTGATTGAGGTTGAGTCTACATCAGGAAAAACAAGCCGTCTAGATGGGCCCACGTTTCTATGAGAGGGAGTATATATATATATAAATCAGGTATTTCTCTTCATGGAGGATATTGTTGATCATTCATTTTATTTTCCGTTTAACAGCGGTACCCATTGCGGATCTTTTCTATTATTTTTTTTTGTCCTCTGTCATGAGGTAAAACATTGTAATTATCCAGGAGGCAAGGGCAAGGGATATTACAGTGGAGTTGCAGAATTCCATTGCATTCCAACTGTAGTCATAAAAATACTATATCATATACGTGAGTATACTAAGTAAGAAAGACAGAGAAAACAAGAAAATTGCTCTGGTCCTGTAATAAAATAGTCATTGGTCATAAAGGGGTGAGTTGTGTTTGGATGCTACCCAGAATGGCTTGTGTATGCACAACTTTAAAGGCTCCTCCTTTTCCCCCTGTTTAAAGTTCCAGAAATGCTCTGGTAAGAAAGTACGCAAACACATTTTCATCCAACCTGAATCCTCGCTGCACAAAGAGAACTGATTGTAAGTCATTATTAGTTAAGTTCTTAATATCATTTGGCCTTAAAAAGCACTTGTATATTCCAAAAATGTAATTAAATGTGATATTTTGAAATGTCTGCTAATATTGAAACATTTACCAAGTAAGGTTGCCAAGTGTTTGGTGGCTGACTTGCGTGTATGTTTGTTTTGTTGTTTTTTGGGGGTTTTTTTTAAGTCAAACCAGTTGCAAGTTGGATACATTGATCGGCTCTACAGGGAGCCAGTTTTTGCAGGGAGAAGGCTATGTTCTGATAGCCCAGTCTCCCATCTGCAGCCATGTAGCAGGTATACCACTGACTGGCACAATGCGACAATGGGCGGTTCCTAGACCCTTTGAAAACAATCCATTTTGAGCCCGTACAGGCTTTGTCATTAAGGGGTTAAAGAAAATGCAGGGAGAAGGCAGCCTCCTTTTAGTCAGCAGGATGAATGCATTGTAGCAATAAAGTATCTAATGCATGCAACAGAACTAAGCAATAACATCAATGTTGGCATGCAAAACCTCTCATTTGTAGTTTGCCTCTTCAGTGCTGGAGTGTGAAGCTTCCATAGTTAACCTCTTCTGTGTGTGTGTTACCTCCCCAGGGCTTGAGTGCAAACCTCCCTGTGTCTCTGATGGCATAATGTAAACAATGTACCGAGTAATTTTACAGAAATGTACCCCAATGTTTACAGTTTCTTGCAGGCAGCAGCCCCAATGTATACACTAACTTTCCCAATTAGGTTCAGCTGTTATGAATGGCTTTTCATGGTTAAACCCCTTCAGGACCAGGGTTTTTTTTACCATGTTTGCTATAAATGACCAGAGTGTTTTTTTGTGCTTTTGCTATGACTTTATTCAACTCTCATTACCCACTAACTCATTTAGTGCACCTACTTACATTATATATTGTTGTTGTTTTTTTCCAGCAAGGGGCTTTCAAAAGAAAGTAGGGCTTTCTTTTGACATAATAATTATATATAAATAAACCATCATTTAGTATGAAATAATATCTAGGTGTTGGGGAATTTAGGATAAAAAGGAAATATTTTTACAGTTTCACCTGTAAAAACTGTATATATAACCAGTGCAAATGGAGAAAAACCAAAAGTGTATATAGGTAGTTGTCCTGTTTTTATAAACATATGCCTGCTTTTTAAAAAATGTGGTATGCTGGAAGTAGTGTCCCAATAGCGGCTAGGAAAAGAAAAACTGATAAACAAAAGTATATATTTTTTGAAAGTTGACATCCCAAAGTATTTTACTAGGGGCATTTTAACACTTTTGATTTAACCATTTTAGTGCCAGTCTGTCCTAACAAACCCATTCTATCCAAACACAGTGTTTCATGAAAGTACATGAAATTACTAAAAACTTACTACAAAAACTTGTGATTTGTATTCAGACCCCCCTCTAAGTACAGGATACCCCGTGGGTAGGGTATGTCTCTCTGGCACTGCAGGTTCAAAATTGGAACATTTTGCTGGGTCCAGGTCTCATTTGAGACACAGTTTTTAACTTTAAAGTCAGTGCTGTTATTTTTTTTTTAACTCTTTCAATCCTGATGCTCCATAGGAGCACAGCATTGACTGATATTTAGTCCCCATACACATACATATACGGGGTTAACACTGCACAAAAGCTCTTAATGGAGCGATCAGGCAGCAGGGGAGGGTTGGGGCTGGTCTCCACACTTATGTGGAGACTGAAGAAACGTTGGCCCTTGCAGGGACACAATCACCAGTGATTGCCTCTTTAATCACTCCTACGGTCTCTTTTGCTGTTTCTTGTCTGCCTGGGCTGCCCCGTACAAAACGGGTATTAACTCCAAACATGCAGCAATTGCCGCATTGAAGGGGTTAATGCTGCACTGTTGCTCTCATATAGCGATCAGGCAACAGGGGAATGTTGTGTGTGACTCAATCAACACACAACCCCCTCCCCTAAAGTTGGTTTACCAGTGATTGCATTTTGAGCCTACAGAATCGTGATCAAAGGTTCGGGGGCTAGGGATGGCACCATGATTGTGGTGATCTGGAGGCATTTTTTTTTTTGGATGACTGGCCATCGAGCACGCCGGGCGGCCCAGGGCCGGATTGACGTAGGGGCTGATGGAGCTGCAGCTCCAGGCCCCTACCTTAAAATAAGCCCAGTAAGGACCGGACTGACTGGGCCTATGCGGCCTCTACGGCCGCATTAACGCAGGGCATAAGGGCCCGCCACTCTAGGGGGCCGGGCAACCCCCACCAAGGCCGGCATTAGGAGTGTACAGCTGCACAGGGCTTAAATTAAAACATCAGATTTTTTTTAACTTTATTTAACATGGAGGATGTTAAATAAAGTTTAAAAAAAAAAAAACCCGACGTTTTAATTTAAGTCCCGGAAAGGGGCGCCCAGCGGTTGCTCGTGAAGTTTTGCAGCAACCGCTCGGCACCGGATATTCCAGCGCTCAGCTGTGAAGCGTGCACCGCGGCAGAGCAGGAAGACGCACCCCCACCGCAGGACTCTGGCAACAAGGTAAGTAGGGTGAGGGGGGGTGGTAGATAGTGAGAAAGGGGGAGAGAGGTTAGATAGTGAGAGGGGGTACATAGTGGAGAAGGGGAGAGGGGGTACATACTGATATGGGGGAACATAGTGAGAAGGAGCAGATAAGAAGGGAGGGGTAGATGGGGAGAGGGGGTAGTGTGAATGTGTATGAGAATGAATTCACGTGTGGATGAATTGTGTGAATCCGTACGAGAATGAATAAATGTGTGGATGAATTTTTTTTGAATGCGTACAAGAATGAATGAATAAATATGTGGATGAATTGCTTGAATGAGTTGTGAGACTGCATTAATGAATATGTGTAAATGATTTGTGTGAATGAGTGAGAAACTGTAAGTGATTGTGTCTATCATGAATGTTTAAGTGATTTGGGGAAATGCAGAGATGGTACATGAAGGGTGGACAAAGATCTCTTACACTGGGCTGTTAGGGGACAAAGTTGGCTGAGGCTGGGCTGTAATATGTGTGTAATCTGGGTGCTGATCAGGTTCTATGTGGGCAATGTGGACACAAGGGCTGGCTTTGGGGTGTGCAACCTGTGATCTATGCTGTAATTTAGGGGGTTATCTATACCTCTAATGCTGAGTTTATATGTGAATTCCAATTGATTTATAGCTGCAAAGCTGGGTGTGTGTTATTATGTTGATCTGTATCTGGTATGCTTTGTTTCCATACATTATTATTGTATACCTACAAATAGAGGGTTTGTATGTCTTATTCTGTTTATTTGATCTATACTTTCAATGCTGAGTTAACATATGATTTTCAATTGATCTATACCTGCAAAGCTTGGTTTTTATGTTGATTTTGTTGATCTATACCTGCTATGCTATGTTTCCATATATCATTTATGCATACCTGCAAATATAGGGTTTGTATGTGATCTTTACATGGAAGTGCTGTTTATATGTGTTTGATCTATAGTTCACATGGAGGAAGGAAAGGAGAGGTATGGCTTAGTGAACAAAGGGAGTGGGAATGATTTCAGGGGAGAGGACCTCTCAAAGTCATGGTCAGGGTGAGAAGGGGGGAAGACTGCACTCACTCTCACAGTCTTGCCCTAATCTGCAGTCAGTGTGGCATTTTTTTGGTGTGGTAGCGGAGGGAGTGATTACATGCTAGGGAGAGTGGAGCAGGGCCCAAGGAAATGGCGGTGTGGCAGAGCCTGTCCTGGTGTGTGTTTGGGTGTCGGTGTGTCAGAGCCTGTCCTGATGTGTGTCAAGGTGGAAGAGTCCGTCCTGGTGACGGTGTTTGGGTGTCGGTGTGGCAGAGCCTGTCCTGGTATGTGTGTTTGGGTGTTGGTGTGGCAGAGTCTGTCCTTGTGTGTGTCTGATGTGTATTTGGTCATCTGTTTCCTGGCCCTTTACTTTCTGTAGGAATAAATTAAACTATTTAATTTTTACTTATCCGGAGATAAAACGCACTCCTGAATTTCTAGTCACTTCAGAGGACAAAACATTCTAGGCCCAGAAATCAGTGAGAGCAAAAGTAAAGGTATTGTGTTATTTACTCTATTTAGTGGCAGTAAATTGTGGCATCAGGTGTCCCGTGTATGATGACTTTTTTTTAGTCACATTGCTCTGCCTAGAGGATTGGCTGAGCGCCGCAATTCATTTGGGGTGGTCTGCGTTTCTTCCCTGCTGTGCTGTGAGTCTGTGATTGACAGACTCACTCATCGTGAGGGTGATCTGACCAGCCAAGGCCCAAGGAGTGCCACACTGCCACTAGTTGTTTTTCTAAGCACCAACTAAATGGTCAAAGATTAGTTACTGTTATGATTCCTTTATTAAATATTAATGTAATGCTAATTGATTACAGTGACAAAAGCATGCTGAAATATAACTAACAGACAACAAGAAATGGTATATTAAATTTGTCAGAATTTGGTTTAACAATAAATAAAAACGATCTGGGCCTGATGGCAAGTCTTGCAAGTTTTATGTGTGTTATCTGAGTGCTGGTCAGGATCTATGTGGGCAATAAAATGTGGTCACCCTAAGTACCAGGTATTCCATGCTCAAGTGGGCTTGGCAGTTCTGTAACACCCTACCTGTGCCATCTTGGTCCCCAAGGCTCAGAAACTCTGCTTGTGCCACAAATCCACAAATCAATTACACATATATGATACACACAAACACTTTTACACTCACTAATTCACACTTTCATTCACGTAATTCATTCACACAATAATTTATTCTTTTGCTCATTCACACAAATCATTCTCGCATATTCATTAATGCATTGTCAGACCCAATCTGGGCTGCAGAGCTGCATGTTTTTAGTTTACTTTGCCTTGCTATGGTTTCTCTAGTCTTGCTACAGTTTTCCTCCCTTGCAGTAATCCATTCCTGGATTTCTCTATTCTCTGTCTTGTACCTTTGATTCCTTGCTTCCAGTCTTGGTCTATGCTTTAGCTCTGTTTCCTTTATAAGGTGTGCCCCACCTGTGTGTTCTGTTTGTCTCATGCTGCAGTCTCCACTCTGCAAACTCCTGGCCTTTGCCTGCGGCCATTTGTAAGGACCCGGGTCCGTGGTCAGACGGCTACCGCGACCCAGAGCACCCAAAGATGCAGTTTAGGAGTAATCTTCCCCCTCTCCCTCCCTTCTCACTATCTACCCCTTCTTTCCTGCTTCTCACTATCTACCCCTCTCACTCCCTTCTAATCATCTACTCCCTCTCCCCCACTTTTCACTATCTATCCCACTATCTACCCCTATCCCTCCCTTCTCACTATCTACCCTTCTCACTATCTACCCCCTCTCCCCCTTTGACGTTCACTTACCTTGTAGAGGTCATGCAGTGGGAGCGAGAGGCCTCTGTCTCCCTGCTCTGCCGCGGTGCGTGCTGCTTCACTGCTGAGCGCTGGTATATGAAGTCATATTTCAGCGCTCAGCATGAAATGCCGGCACATGTTCGTGTGTTCGGTATTCAGGCTAAACAACAAAAACACACCCTTCATGTTCGTTTTCATGTTCGCCCGAATACAAATGCATAAGTCTAATATGTACGCACACACACAGGCTAATCCTCAATATTAGCCATTTGTATCATCACCATTTATTACTGCGGTTACTGTGGGTAGGAACAATGAAGGAGAAAAGTTTCACCCATGGATTAGAGGAAAGTATACACTTGAATACACTTCATGGAACATGGATCCCTCTCCATGTTTATCCCTTTTTTGGAGCTTTGAAGGTTTGCTGGGTATACATTTATGCCAGTGCTCTATTTACCTAAAAACCTCAATACTGTGTATATAAACAGCAGAAATTACATTTTGTAAATAAAACATAGTTTTCATGCTGTCTCACTCAATTACATTAGTAGCCATTAATAGGTCACTCCACACACCCCAAACAAATTTTCAGAAATTGGGGGGTATAGTGAGGTAGTAAAGGGTGGTAGATGCATTTAAAACCTAGGTAATCCATGTTTAGTTTTTCTTTTAGTGAATATAATATATTGTTTTTTATTTCAGTGAGACTGCGTCATCATGTGGCTTCCATTGCTGGTGGTGGTGCTGTCTCTGATCTTCTTGTACAGGTGGCACAAGCAAAGCCAGACACTGGATAATCTCTCTAATAAATATGTATTGATCACTGGATGTGACTCTGGATTTGGAAACCTGCTCGCAAAGCAGCTGGATCAGCATGGGATGCGGGTACTCGCAGCATGTCTGACAGAGAAAGGAGCTGCCAATCTAAAACAAGAGACCTCCAGCAGACTGCAGACAGTAATCCTGGATGTTACTGATAGTCAAAGTGTGAGCGCTGCTGCAAAATGGGTTTCAAGTATAGTTGGAGATGCAGGTAAGTAAATTTTGCATAATGATACAGAATTCACTGGCTCTTTATATACAACATAGTAATAAATGAAATGTATCTAATTATCTTTTTTGTAAAAAAAAAAGGAAATAAATTGCATGGGTCTTGGTAAGTATTTTTATAAAGCAAAATCCCATGCCAAAAATATCCAACATAAATAAAGTGATATCAAGTTTTGCACATAAATAATACTTACCTTAATATTTCCAGCTGTCTTTTAAGACATTTTCAGCATAAAGACATATGAAACAGGAAAAAAATACAATATAATCACACTAATTTGTGAATCTGTATATAATGGTGTTTTATAAAGCAACAAATCGCCATTGGAATTGACCTCACATCTCAGGCAGCCACTTAATAGTCAAACGACGGAGCAGGATAAATCATTGAAATTAAATCACAGGTGAAACGGACATAGCATAATACTGTAATAAAGAATAATTTGACACGAATAGCAGATTTTACTTAAAAACTGTTTAAAAACACATCTCTAGAAAGACTTGCGTGTAAATTGCTGCTGAGATCAATGGAAGTTGAGTGGATAAAAGTCTGTATATTGATAAAACCTCTTGTTCTGTACCCTTGCACCCACCACCTTATGCAGATACAAAGCATTTTACCTCTCATAGGTTTCCTCGCTGCGCTGTATAATATGATACTGAGGATGTAGTAGTCTGAATCTCCTAGAAGTTTAACTGCTTTGTTACTGATGATGATGATGCTTGTATGGATCAAAGTGGAGTTTCTCCAACAAAAAACATTTTAAAAAGTTTATGCAGTCCTCTATTTCTAAACAAAGTTAATAAAAAAAATGGAAGGAGTAAAAAAACAAAGTAAAAAAAAAAGGAGCTCCCTAGAATTTAAAATTAAAAATAAATGATAAAACACATTTGTACATAAAATGCAGGAAACTCTATGAGTATGTTTTTCTCATTAGCATAACAATTGCAATGAGAAATTTTACATTGGAGGAATTTATGACAGTCCAAAATATTTCCTGGCACCCTTATGCTGTGGCAGAGTTTGTTTTTACATGGTAGATTTCACTTTAGTACTGTACAGCAGATTGCAGGCGACTTAAAAGAATGTTTTGAGAACAAGAACTCGAATGTAGCTTGATGGAAGATTGCATTACATACGAACTAGACTTGTGCATTCGTATTCGGGCGTACATGAAAACGAACACGAAGGGTGCATTTTCATTGTTCAGCCTGAAGCGTGTGGAAGTTTAGAAACGGAGAAGGTGAATGAGTGGGCAATTGACCCGCTCACTTGTTTCACCCCAGGGCAAAGCATCCAAACGCTGTCAGTCCATGGGAGCGGACTTCCAGAGCTCAGACACTAGGAAAAAACCAAAAGGATCGATCCAGCACTTGAAAAAAACTTCCAGCTTTATTTAAATTACTAAATGATTAAAAAGCATAATTCACACCTAAGTGCATAAGAAACACTCAGACACTAGGCCCTAGCATAAACTGGCTACAGCGGCGGAGGTAGCATGAGTTGCCACACTGCAAACAGATGCAGCCAGGGGGGAGAAAATACCTTCCTGACCACTCATCTCCTCTATTCTCCCCCCTCTTCCTCTAACTCATAGTCAAGTTCTTCATTAGCCAGATCAAATGGAATTCCTGCTAGGCTGGAGCTAAGACTGATATCATGACTACTACTACTAGTAGTAGTAGTCATGATATCAGTCTTAGCTCCAGCCTAGCAGGAATTTTATTTCACTGTTAGGAGTCAAAGTACTCGCAGGAAGAGCAGAGCCTAAATCTTCACTTGGCCTCTCAGTCTCACGCTCCTCTGGTACCTTGCCAAATGGAGTTCCTCTATGTGTAGCCTTCTCTCTAACTGTCTTTACAAAAATAAGATGGCGGTAGAGGAAATTGTGTGGCGGTACCGGTAGGAAAATCAGGTGCAGCACTAGTGGTGGTAGAGGTGGTGGTCGCAGTCTCCCAAAGTGCTCAAGTTATTTAAAAAAATGTTTAAAGCCACTAAATTTTCGTATTAACTCAAGTTTAACTATAATACACTAACTAGTAAAACTACTAGCAATATTTTTATTTTAAATTTACACGGGCCTAAGAGCCTACTACTATGCTAAAGCTATATTTCCTTCCTATTCTAAGTCTACCTCTAGGCAAAGGCAGACGCTCTCAAGCCCACTAAGCTAAAGGGAGGTTATATCAGTATATTATATTAATATTATTAATTTATTAATAATAGATTATAAATTATAATTATAATATTATGGGGTTAAACAACTTTTACTTTAAATCAGATATAGAAGCGGACAGATATAGGTGTACTACTTCTGCTAAATCTACAAAAATGTGCTAAATTATTTTCTTTTTCTTTTACTAGTACTACAGCTACCTTGATGCTTTGCTTACTTACAGTTCTTGTCACACAGTCAATCTTTCTTGAAAAGAAATTAGAAAATAAAATTTAACAGCAAATCAGTTAGCTTCACTGCTTGCTGAACAAAAAATACACAGCACTTATGTGGCTGGATTCGCTAGCCCAACAAGTTCACTTCACTGATGGACTGAGGTGAGCAAAACAAATGAAATAAAAATAATTAAAATTAATAAAATTATTCATAATATTAAGAAAAAAATTTACTTTGTCTCTTGCTGTTGATAATACAAAAAGCACAATCTAAAGCACTGCAGCACCATCACTAGTAAGATTAGCTTAACTTTAAAATTAAAATGTATTAACTAAATTATTAACTAAGTAAGTAATTATTAGGGATTTCTTATATTAATAATAATAATAAAATTAATTTCTAGTTTAAGGGTAGTAGTGGACTGGTTAATCTTTATATGGGATAGATTAACTCTTCTACCTGACAGAATGTCTCAAATAAAATAAGCTAATATAATATAGCTGAAATAATTTAGCTAACTAAAATGAATTATAATAATAATATTAAATATTTTATATTACACACTAGTAGTCGTCTACATTAGTATACTATATGACATTATTATTATATATTATAGTAGTAGTACTACTACTTCAAACTGTTCATCTTAAATAAACAAATTATTGACTGACTGTCCTGAAATTACAAAATCTAGTTAAAAAAATTATTTAAAAACTAAGGGAAGACAGGGCAGGCAAGGGCACCCCAGTGCCAGTGAGGCACTGTGTGCAGCAAACTGTCAGTTCATGTTTGCCCGAAAACGAATGCACAAGTCTAGTTATTGCTGCCAAAGGAGGAAAAACCACTTGCTTTTTCCACCAGCACTGTGGATGTTTAATGGGTGTGTTCAATAAAGACACAAAAGATTATCATTGTGTGTGTGTGTTATTACTTTAAGCACATTGTGTTTGTCTATACTACATTTTACAAACAAGTAATTCAAAAAACAAGGTCCATTTACTTTTTCTTGACACTGTATGTCTGTTTTTCATAATGCATTTTTTGCTAACATTTTTTTACTAATAAAATACTAATAAAATACTAAATAAAATTAACTTTATGCTCTTATCAATTGTCAATAAAAATACACAATTTAGTTCTGCTTATATACTCTTTGATTTATTGCAGGGCTGTGGGGTCTAGTGAATAATGCTGGATTTGGGCACTCACTCGGCCCTAATGAATGGCAAAGAAAGGAAGATTTTGCCAAGGTGCTGAATATCAATTTTTTGGGTTTGGTTGACGTGACCCTCAACTTGCTGCCTCTCATCAGAAGAGCTCAAGGACGCATTGTTAATGTTTCAAGCTGTTTTGGAAGACTGGCTACCGTTGGAGGTGGCTACTGCCCCTCTAAATATGGTGTTCAAGCTTTTTCCGACAGTTTAAGGTAAGCATAGTAAAACTGAACTATAGGGAGCATAGAACATCAATTCATGAACATCAGTGAATTTTTCTGTAGTGATCAAAGGTGCTGCCCACATTTCCCAACTTTCCTTATTTAAGTGTGTAGTATAAAGGTATTCATCTTTTTTATGTTTTTTTTTCATGACATACAGTTTTGTTGTATGTTCTTGAAAACATTTTGATGTGGTCGCCTAATCTTGTCAGTTTTTACTGTTCTGCCTCCACATTTCAAAGATGCCACAAATATGGGACATGTACACAGACTGACCAGATGTCCAAACGCCAAAAAGGCATAAAATGTGGACTTTTACCTCCAAAATAACCCTACAAACCCATGCACATATCACTGTACTCAGGAGATGTTACTGAACACATATTGAGATGTTGTTTGACAGGGGCATATACCAGGAGGAGTAAATTCATACCTTTAGTAAAATGCATGTGGAAAAAGAAAATACTATAGCAAACTGTGACAAAGTTAAAATACTAGCATTTGAAATTACCAGGGGTTTATATTTTTTTTTAAAAAAATATATATATATATATATGGTTTGATGGGGTAAATTGAATTGGCCGGGTTCAAAGATATCCCAAATACCACATGAGGCAGAATGACCAGATTTGGGAAAAAAAATGGATCTGAAATAGCAAAACGTTATGGGGGCAGAATTTTCAACATGTCAAAATTCCAATTTGAAAAATGCACACCTCCCAAATATGGACATTTTAGTCCCCAAACAACCCAACAAACCCATCTGTGCTATCACTGAACACATATTGGGGTGTTTTTAACATACCTGAAGTACAATGTGTGTGGGGGAAAAAACTAAAAATACCATCATAAAGTTTGACAAAGGCTGGTGATAGAATTAGTGCATTGAAAGGTTTTAAATACCAGCATTTGAAATACCCAGGCGTGTCTAGTTTTCAAAAAATATGGTTTCGCCAGTTTCAAAATTGTCTCAAATACCGCATGAGGCAGAATGACCAGATTTGGAAAAAATGGATCTGAAATGGCGAAACGCTACAAATAGTAGAATCTATTTAGCAGGTTTCTTCATTAGTTTTTGCAGCTGAATAAAAGATTTTTCAAATAAAAGTGAGAAAAAGTCCATTTGATAAAAAATCACCATATTTTATATTTTGTAATAGTAAATTAGAGGATATGATAAAAATAATCGTACCTAAAGAAAGTCCTGCTTGTGCTGTAATATACAGAAGTATAGCAATATAGCCCTTTACTGCCCTGATAAGGGCAGGACTGAGGCTTACCCCATTAACAAGACAAGACTTGTATTGAGGTAAAACAGGAACTACTATGTTCGTTGCTTCCTCCCGGAACCGCAAGGGTGAACTGCTTCCAGCACCAGACAATGAAGGGATCAGGTGAGGAAGGGATCAGGAACTGGCTCGGTATCCTTGATGTAATAGCACTGTAGCCCGCCAAGGCGTAGCCAAATACAGTGCTGTAATTGTCCTGAAAAGGACAATGAGTGATATAGCGAGCCCCTGAAGCATTAGATGAGACTATTGCCCAGGTGAACAACAACATTGGGAAAACACACAGCGTTGTATACAGTCCAACGATGAAAGGGCCATAAATCACATTAACATATCCGCACACTGCCCAGACAGCCCGGCGCCACACTTAGGCCACCAAGCCCCGCAATGTCCGTATACCCCCAAACCGCTGTTTTCAGGGTGTTCCCGAGGGATCGTCGGCGATACTTGGGTACCAATGGATAGCTTGGGGTCCTTAGAATATTCTGTCCAAAAAGTGACAAGATCCACTGTGGGGACCTCGAGCGGTAGCGTGTGTTCCCCCGCCGACTGACCCCCGCTCTCCTGGAAGTCACAGGGACTGGGGATCCATAGGAGGTACAGAACACCCATGGTCTGTACCCCACCAACTGTGGGCTAACTCCCCAAAAGCGCTCCGGTGGGGTCAATGGTGTCCAGGTTATGAGGGGTTAAAGTCCGCCAGCAATTGGTCGGGTCCTAGCCAAGAAACAGTTCCAGAGGATTATGGCCAGAACCCAGTCAACCAAAAGGGCATGTGATACACTGGGGATACAATAGGGAAACAAGAACCACATATAAACCCCCCCCCAAATTGCAGGAACCCCAAATCTGTCCGAGCTCCACAGTCTTTAGAGTCTCTGGTACTTTGGGAAACCTGGCACTCGATACCAGGGCCCATAGTCTGTAGGAAGGAGGCTGGCACTCAGTCCCCTCTGGGGGACCCAAGGCACGGTGACATGCCCCATCCAGGCTGTGGAGCTGCATATCTCTGGTTTCACTACAGTTCCCCCATCTCGCTACAATCCATTTCCTTATGCTCTGTCCTGAACTTCTGGTTCTTAGATTCCTGTCCTGCTCTTAGCTTCAGCTTCTGTTCCCTTTATAAGGTGTACCCCACCCGTTATGTTTGTCTCAGTCTGCAGGTAAGTCTTTCTCTGATATGTGTTTAGATTCAATGTTTAGTTTGCTTATTAGTAATTCAGTAGGCAAGGTTTAGTGTTATATTGTATATGGTGGGCTAAGCGTGCTATGGCCATAATATGTGACGAAATCTCCAATCTTGTTATCTTAGAAAGGAGTTCTATTCATGTACTTGTCTAGTCTATTCTGTTATTTCTGTATAGTCTTGTGTAACCTGGTCAGTCTTGTCAGCCCTGTACTCTGTTGGCCTGTCCTGAGCCCCGGTAGAGGGGTAGCCTGTCCTGAGCCCCGGCAGAGTGGTGACCTGTCATGTGCCCCGGCAGAGTGGTGGCCTGTCCTGTGCCCCGGCAGAGTGGTGGCCTGTCCTGTGCCCCGGCAGAGTGGTGGCCTTCCTGTGCCCAGGGCAGTGGCCTGTCCTGTGCCGGCAGAGGGGTGGCCTGTCCTGTGCCCCGGCAGAGGGGTGGCCTGTCCTGTGCCTCGGCAGAGGGGTGGCCTGTCCTGTGCCTCGGCAGAGGGGTGACCTGTCTTGTGCCCCGGCAGAGAGGGGGGCCTGTCCTGTGCCCCGGCAGAGAGGGGTGTTCTGTGCCTCGGCAGAGGGTGGCCTGTCCTGTGCCCCAGCAGAGAGGGGTGGCCTGTCCTGTGGCCCGGCAGAGGGCTCTCCCGTGGCCCGGCAGAGGAGTGTCCTTTCCTATGTATGTCGGATCTTGTGTGTAGCCTGTCCCTGTAACCTGTATTCCTGATTCTGCAACCTGTTTCTACTCCTTTGGCTCTGTCCTGCCTTTGCTGTCTGTAGCTGCCAGAGATCTCTATATCCTGTTATCTGTACTGTTCACACAATCCTGATGGCCCAACACTCAGGGAACTGTGGTTACCCTGCATCTGGTCCCGTTACTCCGCTCTTGCACAGTGACTCCTGAAATTCCATCATTGGGCGCTGTGGGTCATTACAGTCGTCTGTATGGACCCAGTCCCCGTTCGTGACACAAGGAGGCTTCTGTGACTAACAAGATATGCAAAGTATAAACCAATACAAGGTATACCCAAGTTGTTATAGTAATTTATATCCTGGATAGAAGCTTATTATCATCAAAGATTTGGAATTTAATGTTTGATAGTACTGGTTGGTGAAAAGAAAAAAGGTCCTGTGGGTGTTACTCTTAAAACCCCACAATTCCTCGAACCCTGCATGCATCATGATCATACCTGGGAACTCGTAGGCTCCGGAGCCTACTCTTGCGGGACGCAGTTAGGACTGACATCGGAGGCAGACCAGCTGACAGCAGTGGGCTGGATAGGGGTAAAATTTTCACCCAGCAATATTTAACTACTGCATTGAAAGCCTTATTAAAATTTGGCTGCATTTGCAAGACCTTATAGGTACTAATTGTTGTACAAATAAAAACTTTTTGTTAAAAAAAAAAGGTATTTTTGAGTGTTTACTATTCGTTTTAGTACATTAAACATTTGGCGTGTTCTGATTTTTAAATGTCCAACACAGACCATTTCTATAATTGCAGAAGAGAAATGCGGAATTTTGGTGTCAAAGTTTCCATCATAGAGCCCGGTGCTTTCAAAACGCCAATGAGTTCTACCGAGCCACATTTAAACAACTTTAAGCGTTTGTGGGAAAATGCCCCTGCTGAGATTAAGGAAGCATATGGAATGGCGTATTACCAGCAAAGTAGGTTTTGGGGGGAGGGGTTGTCATGTGAATATGACATCATTGTAAGTAGTATTATTATTTGTGTCACAAAAAATGCTTCATGTTTTTGTCTATTGTTGCAATCATGTTACACCTGCAGCCCATTTGATTATCTCTGTAGGCTTTTTAACAGCTTGTCATGGTCTTCACCACTGGCTCACTGAAAGGTTAGTTTGTTGTTGAAGAGAAATTTAAAAAATATATACGTACAGGCCTATTTCCTAAAGAGACAGTTGTCAGGAGAATTTGCAGAAGAGTTGAGGGTCCAACTTCCTCAGTTCGCTATTCAATACTTGAAGGGCTAAACCTAACAAGAAGGGCTGAGACAACCCTATATAATGCACATGGCCAGCCCAACACATTGTGCTGCCTGTATTAAATGCAAAACCATGCCTACATCCAGTATGTTATATCATGATTAATAAATACGCTCTATCATACTCTTCCTCATGCTCTTTTATACTCTTCATCACTCTCTCTCTTAAATTAGGTATGTTTGGTTATGCTTAAAATATGCTGTGCTTAGGTTCTGACTTCCATGTTATTATTGACCTGGATCAGACACGTAAATGTTGTTTTTGCTGAACTCCCTTCCCAGTTCATTTGTATTATTCTCACAACAATGATTTGAATCCTCACCAACGTCTTATGAAGTTGTCAGGAACAATCTCACACTCTCTCTCATGGTCTCTCAAACTCTCATTCACACTCCCTCTCAGTGTCTTCCTAACTTTTCTTACTTAATCTTCTCTCTTCTTTCTTTATACACTTCTCCTCATGCCTTCTTTCTTCGTCCTCTTCTCTGTGAACCTCCTCTTGGTGCACTTCTGCAAAAGGGGGAAGAGGCTCCGCCCTTTTGGCAGAATTCCAACAAGAGGCCAGAATAATGCACTAAAATTTGCAGAGAAAGAGAGGTGCAAAAATTTTTCTCTTTCTCTATGAATCTGTCCCGAAAGAAGATGTCAAATTGCCGATATATATTATACAGGGCTTGTCAAACTCTTCCTGCAACAGAAGATTATTGGGGTTGGCCCTTCATAATGCGTAACAAAGTAAAGGAACTGGAACCACAACTCTCCACTAGAGTCCCATTATCTAGCACTAACCCAAGCAAGAACACACAAGACGGTTCTTTGTGCAAATGTTTCCTCTACAATCAGCTTTTTACCTCTCTCCCATTATAGTTAGAGATGTAATTGTTATTCTAGATTGTTATTGCGTTAGTACCATCTTTTGTAAATCAAAGAGCTTGCTCTGTTTGGAAAAAAAATACTAATTATCTTTTTCTGCTTTATTTATTATTTTACAAAGATTACAATTCTTTGGAGATACTAACAAGCCAAACCAGTACCAAGTTAAACAAAGTCACAGACTGCATGGAACATGCCCTGACTGCGGTTTACCCCTGGACAAGATACTCTCCTGGTTGGGACTGCAAGTTCTACTACCTGCCTCTTTCCTATCTTCCCACTGCCATATCTGACTATGTGTTAACTCGTTCTGTTGTTAAACCTGCTCAGAGAGAAAAGTAGACATGATTATTCTAATAACTTTGTAAATTGTTTCATTAACCACTCAATCGCTTTTAAAGATAGAAGAGGCAATTAAGATGTTTATTTCTCAAGATTATCTTAAATGGTATCTCAATTATAAGCACTAGATATCTGGAAGTTTATCCTGTTCACATAAAATGTCCTATGCCATTGCCTTAAGACCAAGTTGTAATGTTCAGGTAGCACCTAATAAACTTTTTGACCACCAATGACTACGTTAGAACTTTACTTAAGAGTTGCTGCACATTTAAGCTTTAAAGGTTCTAAGTAGACTTGTGCAGTCGTTTTCGTGTGAACATGAAAACGAACACGAATAGTATGCAAAGCCTTCATATAAATGAATAATTTTATTAATAGGTGAATAGATAAACTGGTTAAAAAAAGTACTTTGTCACACCGTTGGTCTTTTATGTAATAATCAAAATATTAATTAAAACGTTCAGTGGAGGAGTATAAGAACTTGGATGATCTCTCCTATTTTCAAATAAATAACATAAGCTTCTCACTCGTTGTCTGTAATTACTGCGGCGTTCGGCCTCCAATACTGTGTACCAAATCACTTACATGCATCAATGAAAATAGTAGTACTTAACGTCAAGCAGTTAGTTTTAGTATGAGTAAGTGTGCGTAATTTATGTGTGTGTTTACATGTGTGCCAGAGTGTATGTTGAAATGGTGAGACAAGGGGCAAAGAAGGCACAGACAGGTTGTTTGGGGGCAATGATGGAACAGACCAGCTGTTTGGGGAAAGGATGCCACGGATAAGCTGTTTGGGGCACTGACAGACTGTTTGGCACAGGCAGACTGTTTGGGGTTAAGATGGTACTCGCAAGCTGTTTGTGGGACATGTTGCTAGGTTGGGGGGCCTTGTGGTTTCTAGTTACACCCCTGATCTTTTTCCTTTTCAAAAAAATGCATATTAAAGTACTTTAATACCCCCATTTAGGAGGAATAGGTATCAGGGGCACTAAACTCTTCCATTAACAGTGAATTATACTTTTCCTTATAAAACAAGAACCCTCATCCCACATTAACAATATTCAAGGCAAACCCCTGTAAGTCGTACAGACCCCATGTCCGTCAGTGGGCAAACTTACAAAATCAACAGGGGATCAAATAATGTTTTCCTTCGCTGTATCATATTAACATGTGCAAAGAGTATGTTCAGTGTCCGGAAGCTGTGGCTGCCATCTGTAACCCTCCTACAGGAGATCAAGTGGACAAGGTTCTTCCCAATCTCCTACCTCTCTTGATTAGATAAAAATCAACCCCCAGTTAGGCCCTACTAGCAGCAGGTACAACAGATTTTGAGGCTTAGGGCAACTTTGTTCTCCTACCTACCTGGATAAACTCCCATGGCTCAACATCCAATGACACCACAGGTCATAGCACCCTCCACCAACTCGTTTATCGGGTGCCAGGGGCAGAGAGACCCCATATCAAGGCCGAGATTACAGACATGCTTGTACTGGGTGTTATTCATCCCCAGTAGTTTTAGCGCCTAAAAAATTATGGGACAATCCATTTCTGCATGGATTATGAGAGACTCAATGACATCAAAGTAATAGATACTTATCCTATGCCCCATGTCGATGACCTCTTAGATAGTCCTTCAGATCTCGCTTTCTCACCATCCTGCACCTTAGTAAGGGCTATTGGCAGATTTTTTATTGTGGAGAGTCTGGTCACAGAATATCAGTTTGTCCACTAAAACCAGCTAAAAACCCAATACCTCAAAAAGTCAAAATTCAGGCTATGAAACCTGAATAAACCAGCAGTCTTAAACCTAACAGAGAAAAGCCCGGCAATTCCTGGCCTCGGTGATCATGGGCATAGTAAAATCACAACACCTGTTTATCAGGTTTTTTAGATGAGTAACTTTTCTTTTCTTTATTTTTTATAAAAGTGTTTTTTTTGCCATTTTTTTAAATTAGATTATATGATTAAATAACGGTATCTAAAGAACACCTTGAAAATAACCAATATATAACTTGTGTTGGTTCACTAAATGAGAATAGAAAATTACAGCTAAACACGAGCACCATAAAAATAGTAAAAACAGCCTTGGACAAAGGAAGAAAAGAAAAAAAAGCCCGGTCCTTAAGGCATTAAAACATTTCCAGACGAAGAGCATATAATATAGTTTGAAACATTAAGAAAAGGCCTAGGGAAATGGGTTTGTTCTGTAACAATTGATGGTGCCAGGTCTGTGATAGGGTTGAGGGGGGGAGGATCATCTACTGAGATAAATGTTGCATAAATGCCATGTCATTACAAGCTACCTAAATTAATGTTGTATGCATACATCTTCAAAGGTGCCTCCCTTTCCTTCTGTTACAACTTGTAGAAAAGTTATCATAAGAGCGTGCATACGAGCGTACTTTCACCCAACTTGAATCCGTGTTGCACAAAAGAGGACTGACTCAATTTTTTGCAACATTGAGGTACGTTTTTAATTTTATTTGACTTTTAAAATCCAAAATAATTAACGTAGATATACATTTTATCTGTTTTGTGTTTTAACATAAAATAACATTTTTTTGATGTTTTGTAATGTTGCCACTTTTTAAAACATTTAAAATATGGAGTTAAACATCCACAGATTTGACTGTGGGATTCACTACTCTGTAATATTACAGTCTGCTATATTGAATCATTTCTTAATATTGAATTGTTGTTCTCAGAACTACTCCCGTGTTTGCTTTACAAATAGCTCTGTTGCTTTTTTTACTGCTCTGGCATCCTTGTTTTTTAAGCTGTGTAATGTATCTTAATACAGGCTTAATTTGACAATAATACAAAAGCAGTCGACAAACAGACCCACAGTGGTAAAATTCACAATTAAATGCAGTATGAGTATATCACAGAGCCCCATAAAATTCACAGTAATGTTCATTGTGTGTTTTTATCACAGAGCTGCATGGTAATAAAACTCACTTGGAGCACACAGAGGTTGGGTGGGCTGTAAACCTGCCCAAATGCCCTGTTTTTGTTATACAGGGGGTGTAGGCTACAGATAGAGTTGTGGCCTTCTTATCCAAGTGAAGTTCACATTCTTCTCGTCTTCCCTCCCTCTAACCCTTGCACGCATGACCTCACGTGTGAGTAGAGATGGGATGATGCGCTATATGAGAAAATGTCATGGAGGATATTCATTCTGTCTGTTGCACTCTTTTCCTGCCCAACCTTCTCCTTGCACTCCAAATTCATGGATGCTGCAATGATATTATTGATGAAAATTATATATTATATAAGGGCTGAGAATCATTTGTTGACTACTCTGTGCTGACACCCAGTTCCCTAATTATCGTGCAGGCAAAGATGATAATGCTGCTGCTCTCTGTGCCTTGTAGATGTGATCGGCTATTGGAGCCAAGGGTGGAGCCAGAGCCTGACCTCTGGAGGGACACTTGCACTAACACACACTGCAAGACACACACACCACTTAGCACTAACACACAAAACCAGGTTGTCACACTAACCCACCTGCACACAAACATACCCAGATACTCAAACTAACACAACCAGACATACACTAATATACCCAAAGGCACATGTTTGCACAGTAAAATACCCCCACACACTCAAACATAGCCAGACACATACATTAATATACCCAAACAAGAAGACACACACTAAAATACTCCCACATGCACACTAACATACCCAGACACACTAACTGACATCCCCAAAGACATTTTTTCACACTAACATACCCACACACAAACATACCCAGGCAAAGAGACAAGTTCACATACTGACTTATCCCCACACATACATACCCAAAGTCACATGCCCACACACTAACATACCCACACGTATTCACATACTGGGACCCACACAACTAACACACTCAGACATGCACACTAACATACTCAGACTGACACACATGCATACATAGACAAGCAACTTACCTTGCAAACCCTTACCCTGTCTTGTCACAATGTTGCATGATCCTGGTCAACCCTGCTCCAGGAAATTGGGGAGATAAAGAGGTAAATGCATGTGTCGGAACTCGTTTACCTCTACTCTTGGAGCATGCTTTTGTCTATCGTGGGGGACAATTGTCCTGTTGCTCTCTGGATCTGCCAATGCTTGAAGGTGCGGTTACTGCTGGAGATCTCATGCCGGCAAATTGATTTTCAGCGAGCTGCATTTGGCCAACAGGTTTTGTGTTATTTACTTTATTTCAATCTGCATATCTTGTTAAAGGCCATATTTTCTCTCAGTGAAAAATGAGTGCGGCCCACGCACGTATATAATTCTGATGAAGTGGCCCCCTGCAGAAAAAACTTGGACACCCCGGGATTATGCAGATAACATCTGCACCAGACTAATCTATTCACACATAAAACTATTGTGAATAGATAACTAAAATTAAGGGATTAGGGAAGTAACACCTAAACATACACGTAATCTGAATATACATAGAAAAGTAAACAAGAGGGTGAATATACAAAATATTTGGATTAACGCATGTAAGTCAATGTACTTTCATAAAATAAGGGTCCAGTGTGCTTTACAAAAAAAATTACATTAGCAACAGGTCACAAAGTTACACAATTTGAAATCTCTACCCCCCCCAATTAAATTTGGTATTTTAAGTGTTGGGAGGCTGCATGCTATACAGAAAATCATGATGAGAACTAGACATCAGCACCTACATGTATCATGCACAATTGTCCCACAACTACAATTGCATTTTGTAGTATAAAGACTATGTGGCAAAATACTGCATTTGAATGTGTCAATTTACATACATTTTTACATTTGCTAATTTTTGTACTTTTACTTTTGGATCAGCAACAGAAAATATAATTTATTGCACTTCAGACTGTCAAATTAAGGTTATGCATTCAACTGACTATAATTATTACTCTTTTCATTATACCACAAATAAGTCTCATATTATGTTGCAGCGAAACCATTATATTTATAGAATGTATATGTGTGAGACATAAACAATGATACGGAAAAGTGCAGTGTATTTGATGTTCTTATTCTTTATTGTTAGTGAACTTTTTGTAAACCTATGAACAACATCATACACCTTTAGGTTTTCTAAGCTATTTTTCCAGGACATATTGACCACTAGATGTACCTGACATCAGCTATTTCAGAGAGGCAGATCTTTGAATGTTCCATAAACCTTGTTTACTAGAAGAATTGCTTGTAATTCTGGAAAAGTTTTAAGTTACACATAGATGCATAGATAGCGTATCTGTTTCTATTTTAAAGACTTTTTAATTGTTCTGCCATAAGATTTAATCAAAGTAGGCGCCAGGACAGAAAAGTATGTAGACGGTAACTTTGATTCATCTATTGTTGCTAAAAGGGAGTCACCAAATCTTTTACAAAGTTTGTAACTCCTCGCATTGAGAAATAATTTCCAATTACCAATTATCCTGCATTTTTGCTTTTATTGTATTCCAAAATGATTAAACAAAATCTATTCTTTTGTATTCCAGCAAAAATTCCCCATCATGTGGCTCCCGCTGTTGGTGATAATATTGGCTCTGCTCTTCCTCTACAGATGGCACAGACAGAGCCAGATACTGGAGAATCTCTCAGATAAATATGTGTTGATAACAGGATGTGACTCTGGATTTGGGAACCTGCTGGCGAAGCAGCTGGACCAGCGTGGAATGCAAGTACTGGCAGCTTGCCTGACAGAGAAAGGAGCTGAGAATCTTAAAAAGGAGACATCCAGCAGGCTTCAGACGTTCATTTTGGATATTACTGATAGCCAGAGAGTGAGCTCCACTGCCAAATTGGTTTCTAATATAGTGGAAGATGCAGGTAAGTGAAGTTGTGCATAGTTGCTAAAAGTAAATAGATTTCATTTACCGTACTTCTCATTTCACTAAAAATGAAATGCACCAGTAACATGATTGGGCAATGCTCATTAAACAAAGTACAGTAACACATTTCTCCAAAGACTTAGCCTATCTGTACAATTTGTACACAAGGTTACATAATCAGGTCTATGTCATAATCAACAAGTGCATGCAAGTTGGCAGAAAATGCTAGTTTGTCAAGGAAGGTATGTACTTGACATATTCGTGTGCATTTTTTGTGTTTGTTTTTTTCCGTTTTTTTCCCATTTTGTTTTTCGTTTTTTGTAGATGGGGTTAATAAGAGGTTAACGAGGTATGGACTACGCAGCAGATTTGGCGCCAGGAGTTTAAATGTCTGTATGAGCAACTCTATTGGTTGCCTGTAGGGGCCTCCTCTGCCATCAACCAATGAAGTACACCTTTACTTCATTGGTTGATGTCAGACAAGCCTCCAGCTGGCGACCAATAGAGTCGCTCATACAGACTTTTAAAATCCTGGCCCAGAAACTTGGCCCGCAGAGACCACTGGTCTCCCTGCTACAACAGTTAAAGGTCCGTACAAGCGACTTTATTGGTCGTTCGTACAGACTTTTAACTGCTGGAGCAGGGAGACCAGTGGTCTCTGCCGGCCAATTTAAGCCCTGACGGCGAACCTACAGATTTCTGCTTCCGTCAACCCCTGCGATGCTACGTAGATAAGGTAGGCTAGATGCGGAAGGGACCAGGGAGATTAGTAGACGCAGACGAACATGAAGGTTCTTCGTGTTGTGTGTCTTCGTGTACGGTTTACAGCCGCTATCTTCACTTCTTCATTTCTTCAGGACAAACAACGAAAACGCACTCTACGTGTTCGTTTTATGCAAGTTTAAAAAGCAAATATAAAGTGATTATATATATTACAAACAATGTATATAAAAAGTGTAATGAATAATAAAGAAATAATACTTATATTTTTCGTCTCTGTGTTCTGTTTTTTTTCGATTTTTCAATTGTGATTTTTGTTCCAGTGTTTTAACATATGTAAGAAAAAAAGAATAACAAAAACATAGTGTTTTCCGTAAAATAGTAAACCTGTGTTAGATGTTTTAAGTGCGGTATCCCACTCGCATTGATAGGAGCAATTATAGTTTGCTCTGACTTGCTGGGTATGAATTGAACGGTTCCACCCGCCAAAAGGATTATATGGGCTTACAAAGCTCCTTCCCGAAGAAACCATTTATCGGTCCACACGGTAATACCACAGAACGAAACCAATTATCGGTCCACAGGATAACGCCAAATTAGAATTTCTTTCTCGGATATTTCTCTCCAAGCGGACAACTTCGGGGTATAGCAGAATAATGAAATCGGCACGCAGACGCGTTTCGCTTAATCAGGCTTTCTCAATGGTGTCACCACTAATGAGGCACCTGTGTGGCAGGCAACCCTAAGGTTTAGCCAAATATGCAGCTCCTTGGTAAGCAAAATAGCCATGAAAAAACTACATAGGGCTTGCCAAACTTGTGGTGCTTTGATGTAGTGGCGAGTTTAGCAATATAGGGCCATATAGTGTGAAAAGTTTTTTTTTTGAATAGTATAAGCTGAGCGTCTTCTGATATCTAGCTTTGTTGTGTGTACTTATTGGTCTTCATCACTCCAGCAGTAACCAGGCGATCTCAATGTGCCTTTTAGGTTGTTCCCTACACTATTTCTCTATATTTTCTCTATATTTTTTGTTATAATATTTAATTCTAGTTGCTTGAGGTCCCCAGAGATTTTTAATATTTTTCCATTTTCTGTGCACCTCTCTATTACAAGTTAGTGTTTTGGTTGAGATTTTTACAAGTAAAGTTAAGTTTAAGAGTGATCTGAGGTCAGTATGTGAGACAGTATCCCTGCTGCATAGAAAAAAAACACAGGAAAGAGGGAATGTCATGTTTTCATATGCAGTGCCTGCAATAGAAGCTGCTCTAAATTATAATATAATCCTTGCTTGTCTGTAGTGGTACAATACTGCACATCTTTCCCTATAGATACTGAAATGGTTAATTGTCATTTGCATATTATGCTCTTCCTGAAATGTTTACTTTTATGTAATGAAATAAAGTTTTACTTACTTAAATGGGAGGGCGGTAGATATGTGGAAAAGTCTCACAGTCAGGCCCGGACTGGGACAAATAAATCGGCCCGGGCATTTAAGACTGAGCAGCCCATTTTTATTTATTTTTTATTTTTTTGTTAAACCAAATTCTGACAAATGTAATATACCATTTCTTGTTGTCTATTAGTTATATTTCAGCATGCTTTTGTCACTGTAAACAATTAGCATTACATAAATATTTGATAAATGAATCCTAACGTCATGCAATTTATAAAGCTCTATATCTTTAATGAAAGTTTCAAAACAGTAACTAATCTATGACCATTTAAAAACTAGTGGCAGTGTGGCACTCCTTGGGCCTTGGCTGGTCAGATCACACCTCACGACAAGTGAGTCTGTCAGTCACAGACTCACAGCACAGCAGGGAAGAAACTCAGACCACCCCAAATGAATTGCGGCGCTCAGCCAATCCTCTAGGCAGAGCAATGTGACTAAAAAAAGTCATCATACACTGAAGCCACAATTTACTGCCACTAATACTTTTTAATAAGATACGCAGGTTGAAATAGAGTAAATAACACAATACCTTTACTTTTGCTCTCACTGATTTCTGAGCCTAGACTGTTTTGTCCTCTGAAGTAACTAGAAATTCAGGAGGGCGTTTTATCTCTGGATAAGTAAAAATTAAATAGTTCAATTTATTCCTACAGAAAGTAAAGGGCCAAAAAACAGATGACTAAATACACATCAGGACAGGCTCTGCCACCCAGACACACACAAGGACAGACTCTGCCACACCGACACCCAAACACACACACACCAGGACGGGCTCTGCCACCCAGACACACACCAGGACGGGCTCTGCCACCCAGACACACACACACACCAAGACAGGCTCTGCCACACCGACATTTCCTTGGGCCCTGCTCCACTCTCCCTAGCATGTAATCACTCCCTCCACTACCACACCAAAAAAATTGCCACACTGACTGCAGATTAGGGGAAGACTGTGAGAGTCAGTGCAGTCTTCCCCCCCTTCTCACCCTGACCATGACTTTGAGAGGTCCTCTCCCCTGAAATCATTCCCGGTGCCTCATTCACTAAGCCATACCTCTCCTTTCCTTCCTCCCTGTGAACTATAGATGAAACACATATAAACACCACTTGCATGTAGAGATCACATACATACCCTATATTTGCAGGTATGCATAAATGATGTATGGAAACAGAGCGTACCAGATACAGATCAACAGAATAACACACATCCAGCTTTGCAGGTATAAATCAATTGGAATTCACTAATAAAATCAGCATTAAAGGTATAAATAACCCCTAAATTACAGCATAGATCACAGGTTGCACACCCCAAAGCCAGCCCTTGTGTCCACATTGCCCACATAGAACCTGATCAGCACCCAGATTACACACATATTACAGCCCAGCCTCAGCCAACTTTGTCCCCTAACAGCCCAGTGTAAGAGATCTTTGTCGGCAAACAGTCCACCCTTCATGTACCATCTCTGCATTTCCCCAAATCACTTAAACATTCATGATAGACTTAAACACTTACACAGTTACTCACTCATTCACACAAATCATTTACAAATATTCATTAATGCAGTCTCACAAATCATTCAACAATTCATCCACACATTTATTCATTCATTCTTGGACGCAATCAAAAAAAATAACCCACACATTTATTCATTCTCTTACGCATTCACACAATTCATACACACATTAATTAATTCATTCTTGTACACATTCACCTTACCCCAAAATTGTAGACCTGCACCAGGCTAGGAAGACTGAATCTGCAATAGGCAAGCAGCTTGGTGTGAAGAAATCAACTGTGGGAGCAATTATTGGAAAATGGGAGACATACAGGACCACTGATAATCTCCCTCGATCTGGGGCTCCATGCAAGATCTCACCCCGTGGTGTCAAAATGATCACAAGAACGGTGAGCAAAAATCCCAGAACCACACGGGGGGACCTAGTGAATGACCTGCAGAGAGCTGGGACCAAAGTAACAAAGGCTACCATCAGTAACACACTACGCCGCCAAGGACTCAAATCATGCAGTGCCAGACGTGTCCCCCTGCTTAAGCCAGTACATGTCCGGGCCCGTCTGAAGTTTGCTAGAGAGCATTTGGATGATCCAGAAGAGGATTGGGTGAATGTCATATGGTCAGATGAAACCAAGGTAGAACTTTTTGGTAGAAACTCAACTCCTCGTGTTTGGAGGAGAAAGAATGCTGAGTTGCATCCAAAGAACACCATACCTACGGTGAAGCATGGGGGTGGAAACATCATGCTTTGGGGCTGTTTTTCTGCAAAGGGACCAGGATGACTGATCCGTGTAAAGGAAAGAATGAATGGGGCCATGTATCGTGTGATTTTGAGTGAAAACCTCCTTGCATCAGCAAGGGCATTGAAGATGAAACGTGGCTGGGTCTTTCAGCATGACAATGATCCCAAACACACCGCCCGGGCAACGAAGGAGTGGCTTCGTAAGAAGCATTTCAAGGTCCTGGAGAGGCCTAGCCAGTTGTTATGCGGGACAACACGGATGATGCACCCACAATGCAGAGACGGTAGCGTAGCACAGCACAAAGGGTATAGGAAATTCCACGGTCAACGCAGGCAGCACAGGAGCAAAGTCGGTACACAAGCCAAGGTCTGGGCAGGTAGCACAGGATCACAAGACGATAAACAAGCCAAGGGTCAGGTACACGTAGATCAATCAGAACGAACAAAAGCACAATAACCCAGAGATACACGCAAGTGACTCTTTGAACGGGCACCGCATTAATGGGACAGGAGGTTTAAATAAGAATAAGGGCGGGAAAAACCATAATCAACCAATGAGACAAGTGTTTGTGACGTCATCGCGACCGGCGCACACTAATGGCGTTGGCGCGATAAACAATAAACAAACGGCATCTGAGTGTGCTACACCCACGAGCGCCGCGGGTGTGCCACACCGGCAGATGGTGGAGTAGTTGAGCTCCGCGAACAAGTCGCGGCAACCCGCTCATAACACTGCGAGTGCCACCGACTCGTCGCGGCGGCTCGCTCATTATTACAGGTGCGTCGTGGGCATGCCACGGCGGCTCGCATGATGCCCAGCGACAGCCCCAAAACATCACTGCTCTAGAGGAGATCTGCGTGGAGGAATGGTCCAAAATACCAGCAATAGTGTGTGAAAACCTTGTGAAGACTTACAGAAAACATTTGACCTCTTTCATTGCCAACAAAGGGTATATAACAAAGTATTGATATGAACTTTTGTTATTGACCAAATACTTATTTTCCACCATAATTTGCAAACAAAGTCTTTAAAAATCAGACAATGTGATTTATGGACTTTGTTCTCTCATTCTGTCACTCATAGTTGAAGTGTACCTATGGTGAAAATTACAGGCCTCTCTCATCTTTGTAAGTGGGAGAACTTGCACAATTGGTGGCTGACTAAATACTTTTTTGCCCCACTATAGTATATATATATAATATATATACTTAATAAGCAGAACCTGTTTATTGGACTCATGAATGCTTAACACGTGTACTTTGAATCGTAACCACATTTTCTAGGTACATTGCCAAAATGCTAATCATAGCTTCTTTAAGCCTGTCTAACTCCCAACAAAAGTAACCTCTAATTAACTCGTAACCATCTCAGAAAATCTGTGAGGGAAGGGGAGAGATGCTACTACAGGCAAACACATGAGCAAATCTTAAGAGGATTTGCCATTGATTTTTGTTTATTTTTGTTGGGTCCCCTCCTCGTTCTCAGAGATTCATGTGAATGCTCAAAATTGGTAAAATTTATGACAAATAAAGCTTGTTGAATCTGAATGCACAAGTCTAATGAACACTATCAGTCTAATTATATATATATACTGTATGCTTTTGATTATCACCGATAGTAATGTTTGTACTTTTTGTTAAGCTTATATACTTTAATGTATTGCAGGACTGTGGGGTCTAGTGAATAATGCTGGATTTGGACACGCATTTGGCCCCAATGAATGGCAAAAAAAGGAAGATTTTGCTAAAGTGCTAAATATCAACTTTCTGGGTTTGGTGGATGTGACGCTCAACTTCCTTCCTCTCGTCAGAAGAGCTCAGGGGCGCATTGTTAATGTTTCAAGCAGTATTGGAAGAATAGCTGTAGTTGGAGGTGGCTACTGTCCTGCAAAATATTGTGTTGAAGCATTCTCTGACAGTATTCGGTAAGTATCATAAAACTGAATCACAAGGAGTTTGTGTTAACCTATCCCTATAGAGCATTATTTAGGTATTTGTTCTGATTGTGGAAACACCCCTTATGCCATTGTATTACATGGTTTTGGACCTTGGGGGCTTAAAATGTGACCATATGAAAAAATTACATTTATTTGTTTTCATGCTTTTTTTAATCCTAAATCTATGCATCCCCACTAAGAAAAGTCTCTCTAAGCCTCTAACCAACCGTAAGTGTAAAAAAATTAGCATTTAGGGTTAAAAAAAAGCAATTGCACTGTAAAATCATACCTACACGTAGCAAAACAGCTGGCTGGGCAAAAAATCTAGTGTCCCTTAGTAGCAGAGAACCAGGACTTAGAGGATCCCAACAGCAAGGAGGCCAAGTGCGGGCATATAGGTACTGAGTAAGGTGAAGGAATCTCCAGACGAACCCCACAGGTAGAACAGAGCTGAAGGGGTAAACACAGATGGATAGATGAACAGGAAAGCCGAGTCGGTACGCGGATCAGGTAGTCGTACAAGCCAGAGGGTCAAGACACGGAGCGGGAAGTCAGACAAGCCAAACTGGTACACAGATATCCGGGCAGAGGTACAGAGTCAAATTCCAAAGAGTAGTCAAGCAGGCAAAGGGTCAATGGCAACGAAGATCAGGAACACAGTAGCAATACAGAGTATAGGACCACAACAGGGTCAGAAGCAATGGACTTCCGGCTTTTTAAAAAGGGAGCCAGTCTAAAACCCTGCCTCCACGATGACGTCACGGCCGAGCCTCCAGCTGCCCATCACCGCCCCGATGCCAGCCAGGCGGCTTAACCGCGCCCCCAGAGTTCCTGCAGCCGATGCCAGGAGAAGAGGTAAGTCCTCTGTCAGGGGAATCACCTGCCGGTGACGGAGCTCCGGGATGGAGTCTGGGGTTTCTGGCGTCCAGGGGCGGCAGTCTGCTCTCCGGTACTGGGAGCCGGGAGATCAGGAACCCAGCGTCCACGAGCAGCAATCAGCCCGCTGGTGCCGGCAGCCGAGACAACAGATACCCGACATCTGAGGGCGGCATTCCGCTCGCCGACGCCGGGTGCCGGAACCGTGACAGCATGTACATATATTGTTATTGAATTTTTCTGTCCAATTTTGGTGTGTTACTTACTTTTAAGACCACACTTTTCTTAAAGGTAAGTAACACCCCAAAATTGCAATCACACTCCTATCATGCTAAGTCAGCCAGTACATGCTGGAATCTGTATATGCCTGGGCATGATAGGATTGTGATTGCTGTGATTGCTGTTGTATATAACAATAGAAGCTATGCAGTTTTAAGGTGTGTATGTGTGTGGGGGTGCCACATACAGGATCCGCCCCAGGTGCCAAAAATGGCCCCTATGCCAGATCTTGTCCTAAAGATGTGGAAAACTACTGCACTTAGGCCAAATAAGTTTTTTGTTTGTTTTGTTTTATTTTTAAAGTGTGAGGTGGTGGTCATTTTCGGTTTGGGCCAAGTGAATGGTGAATTTTCGGTTTCCATTTCGGTGCATCCCTGCTATATACTAAGCCAGACAGTGAAGTGGTAGGAATACACCACATCAATGTTTGGCTTAATATATAGTGATAGGGGTTATGCTGCATTATTGTCAATGTCTGGCTCAATGTATAGTTATAGGGATTACGCTGTACCCCCGTTAATGTTTGCCTCAGTATATAGTGATGTGTTATGCTGTACCACTGTCAATGTTTGCCTCAGTATATAATAACAGTAATCCTATACCACTGTCAATTTTTGCCTGAGTGTATAATGATAGCAATTATCCTGTACCACTGTCAATGTTTGCCTCAGTATGTAATAACAGTAATCCTATACCACTCTCAATGTTTGCCAGAGTATATAATGATAGCAGTTATGCTGTATCACCGTCAATGTTTGCCTCAGTATTTAATGATATCAGTTATGCAATACCACCGTCAATGTTTGCCTCAGTACCCTATACCCTATATGCCTTATACCCCCAGATATGTCACTCCATCCTCCCCAGATATGCCTTATACCCCCCCGATATCTCATAGTCCCCTCATAGAGTCACAGACCTGTTCGCATTACACTGACACCATACTTTTATAAATAAGTACTGGGTTAATCTTCACTGCACTCAGGATTTAGATTCCTCTTAGTTCCCTTTACCGCTAACTGCACCTTAAGTTAACTTTATTAAATGAATTATTAAATGAACACCCCATTAACCA
>VKOC01047092.1:0-72705 GCA_009364415.1 Spea multiplicata
GGCGGGGGGGCGGCATTTTAAACTTCGCCCCAGGCGGCGTTACGCCCTCGGCCGGCCCTGGTCAGGGCCTTTGCATTAATGTGTTTGGACTGCTTTGCGCTGGCCCTGTACCTGACCCTGTATTGTTCCTGCCGTCTGCCCTGCCAGTGGGCTTCCTGCCCTGCCAGTGGGCTTCCTGCCAAGAGACTTACCACCTGCCAACTTCTTCAATACAGTCCATGTATTCCATGTACAGTATTCTGCCTGTGGTGTGTTTCTTTGCGCCTGTCTGTATCATTCCTCTAGCCATAATGCATCATGGGGTACAGACAGAACCCGTTGAATCCCCTGCAACTGGGCTCCTACCCGACCTGCTTACCGGGTTCATGACACTACCCATGCAAAAGGCTGACTCAACCTATGAAGAACATTCAGATTTATGTCCTTTTACCAAATATGTTACCAGTATTAAAAAAGTATACAAAGCAAGCAGATCAGGGAGGCAAAGCCTGGTGTAAGTAGTTCAGTTTACTTTAATTACATTGGACAGAATTGTAAATACTATGGTGTTTCAAACTCTGAGTAACATCAATTTAGTTAACTTCTTCACAAAACAATAAGGTCATAATTTGCCTATGCAGGAATCCATACTCAGATTTTAGTCCATATCAGTGGCCCATACCATAATGCTATCTTTCAATCATTCAGAATTTGGTTGTCCCAGGAACACTTGAATATCCTACTTATGGAGATCATTATAATTGCTTTCACTACACTTTTACTTTTTAAACTATTATACAGCAACAGCAACTCTTATTGTAAGAGTATATTGTTCATCCACAAATGGGACTGGAATAACAAATGAAATGGTTACAAATACTACCTCTGCCTATCGAAGCCCATCCACGAACGCCATTATTATTATTAGTGGTTTTAGGATTTCTCTAATTAACAAGCTATCTACAAATTACCCTAGGGAATCACATGTTAGGGGATTATGTTACATTGTTTAGGACAAAAGGTTTCCTATGTGATGCTTATCATGGATCACCATATGCAAATCAGCTATTACACGCTGCAGGAGATAATTTGCATATGAGTGTGCTTTGTGGTGTCGCTATGGTAGGAGACACTTGCAATTCTACTATCAAAACATACATCATTTTCTTTAAGAAAACCTCATCAGTCTGCAACCATTAGGTGCCACGCAGGCCGCGCTTCTTAATTAAGACATTGGCAGAGCCACCTTAGAATGGCAAGAGTTAAAGCAGAATATTAATCAAAAATCTCCTACGGCTGTGGAATCAATAGCCCAACAGCAGTATGGATTTTTCTTTGAACACGGTATTACAAAAATCTTCATCTCTGGCACACAAGTTACATTTTCCATACTATTATTTTTCAGCCTATTTTACAAGACGATCAAGGTAACAGTCAGTAATATACTTACTTTTCCTCCTCTCTCGTTCTGTTAAGATAGCTTCCAGCCACTGCTGCTTCTCCTCAGGTGTCTTGGCCATGCAGACAAACCACTTGTTTTTTGCTGTGTTGTGTATCTTCCATCCATTGTTCACAATGTTTCCACTGCTGTGGAAATCAGCTAAATGGGTGACAGAAATCAGAGAATAATAAATGATGTGACAATAATCTGCCCAGAAGGAAACATGGGAAGAGAGGTAATATCTCAGAAGAGAAATTAAGACTTTAGTAGCAAGCAATACATCACGGAAACAAGATATAGATTGCATTATACCATGTGTATGATTTTAAAGCTCTCAATCATTACTCTAGCGAGTTTGGTCTGCAGCTCTCATAATCCTCAGAACATGGATTATACTGGCTCGTATTTACTTGTAGATGTAGATCTGTGAAGGTCATAGATCTGCTTATGGCCCCCATTGGCCTAATGGGCCCCTCAGAGCATAGGGCGAGATATACATTCACCGTAAAGTTATATCATTGTGATATTTCTTTTGTAAAACAGGTGATCGTAAGTACTGCAGGGCTTTATATCTTTACCACTTTTCATCAGATACAGATGGGGACTCCCTAGGCCGTTTCTCTCAGGGGTACTCGCCAGAGCAAGGGTTTTATTTTATTTGATGCTGACAAATGTTTTCCACATGAAAACGATACAACACGCCAAGCCTCTGACTGGAAAACCTCACGTGTATGAAGTGTCTCTGCAAGGACTGTGTGTTTAATGTGATTCTGGGACAAACGATACAATACCAGTGGTTACATTTGTCACAATAAACACAGCAGATGGATGGTAGTTGCACAACAACTACCAGCGGCCTCAGCCTCACTGGCAGGGTGTGATGGGATTTATTGCTCCTATGCATGCATGCATACGTGTATGTTTGTGTGTCGGTAGCACCCAAGTGACTGTCTGCTTTGTGGGATAGTCTTTTTGTGTGTTCGATGCAGGTAAGGGCAGTTAACTTGCCTAATTATCAATGTGGCTGATTCTTTAGTAGAGATACCTACCCTGGTTAGCATAGTAGCAATAAACAGAAATGCCCAATTGTCGAATTCATATATAAAAAAACCCTAATATGGCTATAATAAGATAAACCTGGGTAACTAAGTAAGTAAAGCAGAGATGGCATGTGGGAGTTCCTTGTTTGCAGATGGACGGCCCTTATATCTCCATGATTTACCACATAGAGTGAGAGGAAGAGGGAATAAATTATCATCCCGACCAGTATGTCCGCGATACTGCAGGCTTTACTTTGTTTGAAAAACACAGTACACGGGGCAGAACTATTCACTATGTGATGTATTGAACCAGAACAATGGAATATGAAGTACTAATACAGCTTTAATATATCATAAGGTGGCCATGTGAGAGCTGAAATTTGGGTCTTTGCTACAACAGCTCGGTAGGAGAGTGGGGCAGCTTAGCCAGGCAATGCACAGAAATCAGGACTGTTTGGCTTTAACATGATCCTTGGGAGGTATGGCATTGCATAAAAAGAGAAGAGTCGAGGGCCGAAATAGCATGAAACATGGAAATTGAATGAGTAAGGATGAGCTGGTGTTGCCCCTTTATTTTAAACCAGGTGCTACACACACATGTAGGAATGGATAAAGGTAGATAGTATTATATGGCATATAAGAGCTAATGGAAATCTAGTTTTTTCAGCATCAGAAAGGCTATAATTTGCACAGTCCTCCGGCACTGAAATAGTTACACAAGGAAGAAGCAAGATAAGCATTGTATGAACAGGGTGGGAAATATCAACAGACCCAAGAATGTATTATTTAGTCCACCAGGAAGCAGATGACTAAATATTCCCTTTCAATGCTATCCCACAGTTCCCAGGCAGATGTATGTTTGGATGTTTCCAGGGAGCTAAATGCACAACTCCGTTTCTCCTATTGTGCAACCGCATTCTGTAAGGAAGTTACAGCATCTGCCACATTTAGTTTACAGGTGACAGTCAAGGCCTTTACAAACATAACAGATCAAGAGGGAGAAAGACTTAATGGAAGTGCAACCTATGACTGTGAACAATTATAAACATGTATCCTTCTTGGCAATCACGGTGCAGCACCCAGTTTGGCTTGGCAATGGCAAATATACATCAGGCTACATTTGCCATTTAGGACTCATGGTGGTTCTAGAATACAGTAGGTAAACTCAGGCACTCAGAAGGTTAAGTAAAAGACATTCAGTGTAGTTTTACCAACCTGTTCCATCATCAACATTTTCAACTTCCATCACCTCTGTGTTGATTCTACCACGGAACAGATAGCGGTGTCCATCTGTGGATCCTTTGCTGTTCTTCAAACGCCTTAAAATTCATACAAAAATGTACATTCAGTGGAAATGTTGCGTACATCTTTATCTAACCATGAGCATGAACACCATAAAAGATCTTACTTGCGCGTTGCAGGTTACAAAACAATATAAGACATTTTTCTTGAAGTTTCTATGCAATCAACTAAAGTTTTGAAAAAATGCCATCAGATCCGATCCCAGCAAACTCTTGGATAGAAAGATGTGGCAATCAATGGAAGGATCTTATGACAATGTGTTCACGGGTAAATTAATATAATGCCCGTACCCCATAACTCAACTATGGTTGGTTTCCTGAATCAAGATTCTGTTAAGTTCAGGAAACCTGTCGCCATCCAACTGTCTCCTTTGAGTGACAAGCTACCTTCCCATCTTCTTGGTTACGTGTAAATCAGAGTAAGTCCAAGAGTTACAGCCTTCTATACTGTCTAAAAACTATTGTCAGCAAGTTCTGTTGTTATCAATATCCCTTGTTTCCCTAAGGAAATGTAAGAATGCCCAAGATTATTTATCTAAAGAGAAGCAGGGGGCGAAATACACGATTCAAACAATTTACATAACTCTAGGAAACTTCCATTCCACTTCCTCAACACTAGATCTAAAGATACCACATATAGAAAATCTTAGCTAAAGAATCCAAGAGCCGTACCCAGCCTGAATTTTGAGGCACTGATCTAAATACATATTGTACATTTGGTTTGATTTCTCCCCACAGTGCAGACGCATACCTTGGGTGTCTTTATAAGTAAATTCATGCTGAGACTTTTTAAAAACCATTAAACCTTTTACGATCCATCCCAAACATACTATTGTAGCAACTCATTAATGGTGGCAAAGGAATGTTTCTAATAATGACCCTTATTGAAACCATAATTTGTCAGGAAGTAAATATATTGTTAATTCAATAGTTTGTATTTAACAAAAATGTCTACTATAAGGTACCAACGAGAAAAGAAAAAATATTAGATCTGAAGTAATTAAATCAAAGCAAAATATAAAAGAATCAGCTACAGGATATGTGATTCTGGCCATTCACCATGCTGGGGCAAACCCATGGGACTCACAGCAAATATAAAAGCGGTCTGGGGTATGTCCCAGTGTCTCAATATGACTCAGACTGACTCGGAACAGTCAAAAAGAAAAGAGTAATGAGAGTTTCTTTGTCATTGTCAGATATCCAATAATGGATATCCAGGTCCTATTTTCTTCTCCATTTTTTCAATGGCAGAAGACGTTGTGGCTAAATGTTACCCCCCCCCCCCGACCAGACAGCTGAGATGAGAATCTGACTTCATTAGCCAAAGGGCTGTGGCATTAAGAGAGCTTATGGTTTTGATTTATTAACTTGATACATTCAGCATTGGTGTATAGAGTCACCCACACAAATAACTGAATCCATGCCAAACCCAGCAACTAGTGTTTTTCCCAATTAACTTGTAATAACCACTTAATTCAGACTTTTACATCACAAAACCAGTACAATGAAGAATAAAACACAACTAATACAACATACCTGTGCTTTCTTTTGCAATACACCAAGAGGTTATCAAAGAGAAAAAATATCCGCTCCTGAATATTTCCTGATGAAATTTTTAACAGGACCCCGTGCATGAGCATTTCAGTGCATGTATCTGTTACGCTGGATCCCTAACAAAGAAAAAAGAATAGACAAACATGTCAACTAGTCCGAGAATGAAGAACATTTATGTTTCGCTATTGCAACCAGTGATATTATAGGCTAATCAGCATTCTTGGGAGCTTCCCAGGGTAGGTTACCCAGAGCTCTCCCTCTTCTGGGGGAATGGCGTTGTGTGGAAGTATGACGAGCTTTGTGACAGGCAGGGCTAGCCTGTATTGACTTACGGCTAGAAATATGAGGGGCTAGCCCCAAATAGCATTAAAATGGCTGGTGATAGGAGAAGTGGGTGGAGTAATGAGCATGAGAAGTAATGCACCCCTGCCCGTAGCAAGAGGAAAGTGTGCTAGAGAATCAGGACTTCACCCAGAGACTCCAGGTCAAGCCAGAGAGTTCCCAGGTATGCCAATAAAAGGTTTTCCCCAACATTCCATTTGCTCTTGTTACAGTGTCATCCAGCATCCTAACTAGGACTAGGCCTAGAGCAGCCCAATACTCCCACCCTCACAGTTACTTAACATTACATTGATATCTATAGCAGCTTCCCTACTTATGTCCTGTCACTCATCTCTAAACACACTCCTGCCTGATCTCTGCACTCATCCAATGATCTCCGTCTCACCTCTCCTCTGATTTCTATACCTCATCCACACTTACAAGATTTCTAAAGGGCTACCCTATCCTCTGGAATACCCCTCCCCCCCCCCCCCGGTCTATCCATTTTTACTGCTGCCTTCAGTCCTTCAAAAGACAACACCCACTTGTTTAAGGACACCTACAATCTTACACTTTTTCTCCCATATGCCTTAGCCTACATCTCCTAGTCCCTCTCCTGTCTTCTGATAATACTTATACTAGTGTGGCACTTTGGCACTTTTACCACTTTACCACTTTTACACCCTAACTCACTCTAGATTGTAAGCTCCTTTGAGCAGGCCCCTCCTCACCTGCTATTTCTCAAAGTCATATTATTATATGCTACTTGTCATGCCCTGTCTACCCGTTCTACAGCGCTATGGAATATGATGGCACTATATAACATAACAAATAATAGCAACTGACATCATTAAAGCACTGATGCAGTTGCTGTAAATGCAATCTATAAATAAAGAAGGGAGTTATTGATGATGATATTTTGATGTTATAATTCTTAATTGAATGCTCAGATCATGGGTTTCTGTTGAATCCACGCTATGCGGGCAGCCATGCTGGCATGCAACTGTTTGGTGAAAACGTTCACCAAGAATTCCTTCTATTTAGAAAAGAATGAAGAAGTATGCTGCGTTTTCTGGGCAGTGAGTTATTACCTACATCAGTCTTCCTATACACATAGAGCCTATACACTTTGTATGGCATGGGAATTAAAGCCACGCTTTGATCTCAACTAATTCTAAAAATAACTTTTTTATTATTATCCTTTACAAAGCCAAGCCTTCTGTTAAATGTTTCCTTCTGGTAGGAAATCGCTTTGTATCTGTATTCCTAAGGTTCAGCTGAAAACCAGATGTTTATTTAATGAAGCCATACTTTGTTTTATGGGGAACAACCTAACGTTTGTTAGGTTTCATGAAAGGTTGCATCTTAAAGTATTATGCCCGACCCTTTTTGTTACAGTCCTGTCTTCAGATTAGGTTTATTCTCAGCCTTAAAGGGACTATATAAATAAAAAATAGTAAAAATAAAAAAGTGACGATATAATGGGTTAGGCTTTGTGGGTTCTGCTTCCATTGTTTGCTCTACTCCCAATACACACCCCATTTGTTGTGTTTTGAGAATTTTTTTCTGATAAAGTCTGGGAAGTGGACCCATCTCCCTGAAGACTTTATGGTTATACACCTACTGAATGAACATGAGTGAGTACTTCTTGTAACATATGTCATACATTGCCAACGTTTAAGGTGAGTTTGGTGCCTCTCCTCGTTCATCCTCTGGCTACAAATACACGATTTATCTTCTTTTTTCACATTGTGTTGTTTTTATTTTCTCTGTTCTTTCATATTAATAAAATGTAATACAATGAGGGAATTTAAACATACATGAGGGAGACATCAAGCTATCCTGAATCTAAGACAAGACCAGAGACTGATTAAGGTCTTTACATAGGGGAAAAATGGGCAGACTAGATGGCGTTTACCTGCCGTCCAGGGCCGGCCGAAGACGTAACGCCGCCTGGAGCGAAGTTTAAAATGCTGCCCCCCCGCCGGCGTCGGCGGCGGGGGGGGGGGGCGGCATTTTAAACTTCGCCGACGCCCCCCCCCCGGTACTTACCTTTAAGAGTCTGCGCGAGTCTCCCTGCTCTGCCACCCGTGCCGGCTTGCAATTCTGAGCGCCGGAATTGACGCCACTTCCGGCGCTCAGCATTACAAGCCGGCACCAAGACCGAAGAGGGAGACGCAGAGGAGAGAGAGAGGGGCGCAAAGTGCCGCCCCTTCTAAAGTGCCGCCTGGGGCAATTGCCCCAGTCTGCCCTATTGTAGGGCCGGCCCTGCTGCCGTCACATTCTTTGTGTGTCGGTACAGCGGTTGGGGCACATGAAATATAAGCGTGATCATATCTTCTCATTTGTGGTTAAAATTAGGACTGGGTTTTACTCATCAGATGTTCCAATGCACACAAAAAACATGTTGCACAATATTAAACAGTTCTGTATATAATTTGATACACAGAGTTAATGGAAATCCAAATGTTTGCCACATTATCTTGGTCATTCAGGATGAATTGGGTTATTTATTTCCTCTACAAATGCTTAACATGCTCTTGATGTATAAATCAAAGTGTTTCAGAAACCTCCCACAAGAGGCTTCCGCACGTAAATGCTGTGGGTTTAACTTAATCTGACACGCATAGCTTGCAAATTAGAATGATTTCAAAGGCCACCCAGGAAAAGTTTTGCGTTGTTATCAGCTAAGGAACATAAGAGTGACAAATATGTGCCAGGTAACTGTTGGGTCCAAGATGAAAAAATGTAGGAGAGAAGCATTTTTACCATAATCTACATATCTGAAGCAATGCTTTTTAATTCTAAATGTTATATATTATGAGAAACGTATCTAGCTCATAAAGGACCCTGTCTTCTACTTTCTGATGGGGCCCTATATACCAATATGGGCCCTAAGCAGCTGCTTTATCTGTTCATTCTGTGGCCCCATGTTATGATGAAGGGTTACATAGTATCAGTGGTATTAAGGGATTGGTTTAGGACAGTTGGTTGGTGTCCCTGTAAGTTTTCATTCTGTTTTCCAGATTCAGCAGACGTCTGGGTTGATGCAGAAACATTGCGCAAGAATATTAGTTCAGTGTATGTAAAGATTATATGTAAGACTCCCCCATTTCCTTTTATTTATAGCAGCGATGAAATAAATGCATTCCGAGTTACTGAAGACAGGATATGCGGACTTGACCATACTGACTTATTTAAAATAATACGTGCTGGGATTTTTGAACAACAGTAAAACCAAAGCATACATGGTATAAATCTCTTTACACAGCAGTATTTTTGAGATGTTAATATACATAATATATAAAATGGGGGAAGAAGGAATTGTGAGACAAATAGACTTGCGTGTTCATAACAGAACATAACATTGCTGAACACAAAAAGTAACCCTGATTCGTGGTAAGCACAGATTTCCCTGGAATGATTAATGGGTGATTAATTGAACTACTTATGCTGGCAAGAGGACCTGCACTATTGGGGGTCTTGATGAACATGAGGACAATTGATCTAATCCGAATTATTCCATTCATAAAGCCTGGGCAGCCATAGTTCTTATTGTATGGGTAAATGGAGATCAGTGAGCAGATAACATTGGTCTTTTATGATATTATGAGGATAAGGGGACCTCTCAATTGACCGATATGAGAAAATGTGAGATAAACCGTGCAACTCCCACCTCACCCCACCACAAAATATATAGAAGTATCCCTAAATCGGGAAAGCCTGTGTGTGAACAACATTATCCTAAAACAAATGTTAAAGCTCTAAGTTTTAATTTAAGGATGGAGGGATCTGAATACGACCCCCATATTTTATTTTTGTGTTAGAGGCAATCAACAGGTATCAAGTTTATATTACTTTAAGTAGCTATCTTCCAGAAGCTGTTTAATATTATGTTCAACTGTTGACATGTACCATCGAGTAGGCTAATGATACATGTCATGTAGCATGTGGAATATGTAGAAATAGAGAATATCAAATAAAACTGCGAGTATTGTGTTACGATGGGGCATAGGACAGGTATGATTTAGCTGGAACATGATGTCTCTAGAAGACCTGATTTTTTAAAACACTTACTCTACCTGGAAAAAAGAGTATTTCATAAAAAATCATCAAAAAAATATGTTGGTACTTGGTATCATAAAATTAAAATTGTTATTCTATTATATTTTACTGCTTTGTATGGTATGTATGTTGCTTTTTCTTCATCAATGGTTGTACTTACTGCTTGAATAAGGAATAAGAAGTGATTTTTTTTTTTAAAGAAAATGCTAATTATTTTCATAGACTGGGGAGAAGAGAATGAAACATGACATCCTGCAGAACAAAGCTTCATAGTGTCTGAAATCTCAAGCCACCAAAAAACAAGGATGTGTAAATCAAGAGAGCATGATACGTAAAGGGAAGAAACATTTTCTGAATCAATCATTTGCATGACAGCGATGAGGAAGGCACTTTAGAAAAAAATCTATACCAAAGTTAATAATTGCATACAAATCAGAACATCACTGTAAAAACACATATTCAACTAAAGTAATACTACAGAAATGCATTCTATAAAAAAGTTAAAAGAACTGAAATATCACATTTTTATATCAGCTAAAATAAAACTGCCTACAGCTCTTGCTCTGCTTGACTTCCCCTTTATATCCAGCAGGAAATCGCTTATACATTATATGGACAAAGTCACAGTTAGTACAAGAAATGCAATAACTTATTTCCATTCTCTCTTTGTTACTTTGCATGTATGAACACTCGAAGCAGCTCGTTGTGTTTACTTTCTTACACTACTAAAGCATCCGTTACGCTGGAAAAATGATTCCTCTAATAACACCCTAAGTGCTGTATGTGTCAGCACATAACATAGGAAAATATATCATGGATACAAGGACATTGTGAGCCTGGTGACACAATCAATGGGTGACTATACCTCCCAGCCTTCTATGTGGCTCTGCCATTCCTCAAGGACTTCTAATTTCTCCATCTGCCTCTTAGCCTCGTTAATGTTGGAACACACAGCTTTCATGGCTTGCAGAGCTTCCACTACATGAGCATGGTCGCCGTGCTTCCTTGGAGTCCTCTTCAGTAGTTCCTATTAAGACATTGTGGAAGTTAGCATGAGATTAGAAAAAGCATAGAACGTTTTAAAAATTATGGAATTAAATGCTTTTCAATCAAAGCATGTTGACATGGGTCATTTGGGTGAATGGTACACAGCGAAGAACATCGTAGCCAGAAACTGGCTGATTATACACAAGACAGTGACTACATTTACACATCAAGGTGCATTGTGCAGTGCTGTGGAATATGACAGCAGTATATAAAATAATAATTACTTAGAGGTTTCATTTTTTTGAGTCTTGCTTATTAGTCTTTTTAGCTTATCTGCTTTCTGGTTTGCAAGACATGCATTGGAATTCTTAGGTGGTGCAGGAGGCTGCCATCCATAGCTCTTCTTCCCTGCTCCTTCATGTAATTCTTCTATGCACTAGGGATTTTGGTTGTCATGTATAACAACAAACATCTCTGTCCTGAAGAGGTTTTATGGGATGCAACAGCGATATAATGTCACCTAAAGGATCCCAAAGGTCTGTGCCTTCTCACTAAGCCACAATGGCTAAGAAAAAACAAAACAAGGACGGCAAAACTTTTTGTCTCAGAACCGTTCACAACCTGGTTCCATTTTGGAAATTTCTAATTCTGTTTTCCTTAGAGGCTTGGGAGTTTCTTCATTTAGCTACAAAACAAGCCACCAAAACACTCTCCATTATAAAACGTATTGCCCCTGAATGGATAAATTTCACATTTTCTGCATGTTAAGAATATGTTAAATATTATCTTTTGAGCATGGTCATGCCAAATTTTAAAAGTGATGAGATAATAAAAATGAATTATGCATAGCATGGTTTTCAATAGAAAATTCTTTTTTAATCAACCACTGATATTACCTACAAGTTATTAAATGAAAATACACATAATCTTATGAAATGTTCTGAATACTACATTTTATAAACCTATTGTAGCCACAAGATCCAGATCTGCTTTCATATTACAATGGATTAAAAAATGTGCGTTATATTGATTTCTTCACGTTCAGACCTACACTGTTACTTTGTTACAATAGTTATTTCTGCCACCATTATTGGCGATAGCAGCTGCATTCTTATATAGCTGCACACGCTAATAAGCAGTGGAAATGTAGACAACAGTTACTGTAACTAGAAAGTATCTGTATAGAATCCTAAGCAGGTAGCCACTTGCAGAGCTTCAACAGATGAAGGAGCTCCACATCTCTAAGTAAAAAGACTATATATGGTAGACAACAGACTTGGCAACAGTGCACAATGCCAGCAAGCAGCTGCAAGGGCCAATAAGGTTTTGGCATGCATAAAACGGGGTATTGATTCACAATATCATCTTTCCTCTTTACAGGTCAATGGTAAGACCTCACCTTGAATATGCGGTACAATACTGGGAACCAGTCCTTAAAAAGGACATTATGGAACTAGAAAAAGTGCAAAGGAGGGCTACAAAATAAATAAGGGGTTTGGAAGATATTAGTTATGAAGAGAAAAGTTAAAATTATATATACTGGAAAAACAACGTCTTATGAATATGATAACATTATATAAATATATGCAGGGCCAATATAAAGAGCTCTTCAGTGACCTCTTCATTAACAGAAATCTACAAAGAACAAGAGGTCACCCTCTGAGACTGGAAGGGTTTCGCAGGTTTCATAGACGAAAGGAAGGGATTCTTTACAGTGAGGACAATAAAGTTATGGAATTCACTGCCAAGGGAGGTGGTGTTATCAAATACATTAGATGCCTTCAAAAGGGGTCTGGATATTTTTTTTAGAAAGGCATGACATACAGGGCTATAAATAGAACTCATATTTTGGAGCTTTTAGATCCAAGGAGAAATCGGATTGCCTTTTGGAGTCAAGAAGGAATTTTTCCCCCTGATGGCGGAATTCGAGGTAGCTTAATTAGAGGTTTTTTTGCCTTGTTTTTTTTTTTGCCTTGTCAAGAGTAGGAAGGTTAGGTAGAAGGGCTGAACTTGATGGACCTAGGTCTTTTTTAAACCTTATGTGCTATGTAACTATGTATACCAATTGCCTAGTGCTTTACTTCTGGAGGGGATCAGATGTATTGAGTTTTTATGATAACAAAGAAATTGTGCGCTTAATTAACTTTGTACTTCAGTAAGTCATGTACTACATGTTGTTATGAAAACCTGGTTTGCCTATTTGGACAGACTTGCTTTTATTGCCATGCAACTTAAATAGCGCCAGCCGATTCTGTATTGCTGTTACAATAGCAAGCTTCCAACCTACTAAAAGCTTAATAAAGGGGTTAATGTTATAAATATATGGCACATATTTTGCATGTATGAAAAAACATAATGCATCTACTGTTCCTGCTAAGAACTTACACCATGTGTGCTGCAAGAGACTGTGTCCTTTGTGCCGAATTTGGTCTCCATAATAGCATCCCTTTTAAAGGGAGACCAAGGAAAAGGAAGTGATTGTGTGAAAGAGATTTAAATACAATTTAAAAGCATGTTTTAAACGTCTAATAAAATCCCCTAGCAACCAGCGCATACTTACTCGCAGGAGAAGTGGGTACTTGCAAATTCTCTGTATTGGTGCAACCAGATAGCTTTCCAGCGGAACATCTGTGTTCTTCCTCCCACCCAGTAACATGCAGTTCTAAGAAACAAACAAATCCAGCTTCGAGACACGATAACATAAGCATTTACACCATACGGCTTTCAAAATATAAACTATTTACATGTTAAATATGTTATTTTTATACTTTTCATATTTTAAATTCATAGTTTCACCCTGTACATGTCATTTGTGAAGCAATCGGAACCATAAATAAACTCATTGCTATGTAACCGTACCGCTTTTACCATGTTGAGCCAGAATTGATCTTCATACGTGAACCCCATTGACTCACGAGACAATGTACGGTGATTTTAGATTTTTTAATGTTGTCACTGATATACGCTTTTTTGGTCAGCATCATGCATGTCAAGAACTGCAACAGCTGACTGTTTCAGTTTCAGCAAACTGTTATTATGTTGATCTGTCAGTCAATGGGTTAATTAACAAAAGAAACCCAAAAATCCAGTTTAGCGCGGTTACAGCCCTCGGTAATCAAGTTTCACATCTCTAGCTCTGCAGCATGTGCCGTGCCAGCCGCTTCTACATCCACATGATGTGAAAAAAGCATAAAGCACAGTCAATATGGCACAGACCCAAGAATACTGTATGTATCCACTATAAAAAGAAATGTAATCTTCCAGTTACTGACTCAATCCATAATTCAGCAAAATATGTTACAGAAGCATCATTTCTTACCAGTAAAAACGTCCTCACTGTTCTGATTTTGTTAAGCTCGAGCAGTAGTTTCTGAGCTTTTTCATGGTTTCTGCAGTATTCATCATAAATTGCAAAGCGATCCTTCTGCAGGTATAAATATACAGTATACTTAAAAAAATATCACAATCATTTAGACTTCATCATTTATTTGCTCTATTAAACCATTCCGTTAACCAACTTTGGATGCATTCCCTACCTTTTCCTATCCTGCACCTTCATATCCTTGAATTAATAAAAACCAATAAAATGTGTAAATGACCAAGTACCTTTTTAAAATGTTACGCAGTCAGACATAAGTAAATTTATCTTTTGAAGTTACCTATAGCTTGTGCGTTTTGTTAAACAATGTAATTAGTCTGTATCAGTGGCAGCCCATGGCAACTCATGACAACTACAACTCTCATCATTCCATAGTCTTTTTAATTATTTATTTTCTGGTAAGTTGTTTTTTTCTTATTTACTGTATATTGGAGATGGAAACATTTATTTTACTACATTTGTTTACTTTTAACCTTTCCAGTATATCCCTAATTCCTTTGATCCAGATGAAAGCAAAAAAAACAACATTTTAAACTTGTTCTAATTGTGTTCAAAATGAGAAAAACAATAATTAATAAATCCATGGGTAGTCAGAATAATATCTGGATCAACAACCTTTAAAATACTATAAATACTATGCCCTTGATGGTACTTGTGATTGCCACATAGGTAGTGGATTCCGTATCTTTACCATCCTTACTGTGGAAGGCATCACATACTATACTATAGATACAATATATCAAATAACACAGATGGAGGAATGACAGACTGTAATATTTCCCTCTATAAGAGCTAATTGTCTTTTCAATTGCTAGTTGAATGATGTTTAAAGCATGCTACCTTTGCCCACCTGCTGCAATGCTGAGCTTTGAAGAGCGGTCGTTATTTGGCAGGACACTGAAAGCAACTGCTGAGCCTCCAGTGCCAGACCCAACAGACATTATTTTGCATTTTTCCTGTAAAAGCAAATGTGCCTCTTGTCTTCATGAAACATGGAAATCTATCCAGAACAAGTAATTAGTGAATTCACACTGCAAATCAGAACTGGAGTGTTTGCCAGACCAAAGACACAGCAATTATTCTTTCCATGAGTTCACAGCTTGTTCATCCAATGGCGGAGGAAAATATATGGAGCCATATTGCCATACTAGCAAAGTAATCAAGGACAAAAAAATAAAAATAAAAACTGGAAGCCAAAGAGATACCAGCATCAAGTAAACATAAAACTAGCAGAGGTGATTTAAGCCGGTTCTTTATGTCATTTTTATGATTGGCTAAGAACTGACTCTCCTTCTGTTTGCAGATTTCACATTAGATACCTCTAATAGTTTTTGTTAGTTTTACTAAGAGGTATTTATATGGTCCATTATGCATTTGGTCCAGAAATATATACTCAAATATATTACATTTCATAAACATTAAGGTGTATTCTGTTAATAAGTGCGGAAATGCAATGCCACTCCATGGCTAGTGTTTAAATTTCACATCGCACCACTTATGCAGAATAAAATCATTTTCAGTCAATGCTTGAATTTCTTTATAATGCATTATGAATACCCATACTTCACTGTCATTATACAGATAAGTTACATTCTCGTTGTATGTTATTGTCTGTTTCTGCTTTTTTGGGGGTGCATTGAATCCATAATTTGGCACTCCAAAAACCTGCCATCATCATCGTCACCCAATTGCATGATGGGAAATCTAAATTCGCACTGGATAATATAACTAATTATTATTATTTATTGTTTTATATCAGATTCCGCAGCGCTGTGCTAACGAAGAATAACAGACATCCACAGTCTTGATAAACACGCAGGTTCAAGAGCATGACGTAGAATATACCATGACCTTAGACAAACTTATCATAGCACATAACATCTTAGATGGTTCTGCAAGTATCATAAATAACTAATGAAAGGGCTGTATATCATTTAACACACTTGTAGGTGTTAAATTTAAATGGGTTTCTTTTAGCCAGACGCTAGGTGAGAAAAAAACCATGATTCAGTAATGTCTCTTATTTGGCTGTTGTAAATGAGAGTGAAATATGAAACACCTCTCATTTCGTTTTGTGTACTGCACATGCATTTCTTATTCGGCTAGAGGCAGGGTTCATGGTTGATTTGTCCTGCACAATGGTACGATAGCCCGCTAAGCATGCTAATGGGCAATCAAGCTGAAGAGTACAGAGCTATGTTGCTCTACAGAGTGTTTCACACAGATACACTCTATATACCAAAAGAAGACCTCTGAGACTGGCAGACGACAGGGAACAGTAACGTCAAAGACATTTCCTTCAAACCTCATAATTAATTAAAAGGTATGCAGAGGTTTTGGAAACTCTTTAACTGTGCCCATAGACTTTAGATGCATCGACTGTGTGCCTGCCTGTACTGCCCACCTTCTATCCATGGCTAACATGTCGCTGCTTTGCTGACACTCTCAACCCTCTACACCCATCACCTCTAACTCCCCGCCACTAAAATACAGAGAAAAACTTACAAATCTCAGGAAACAGGTTCCAACCTCCTGGTGGGCATTGGGCTCTGGCTGCAAAGATTCTTCAATAAGAGACAAAAAGTCCTTATGCACGGCAAGTATGTCTTCAATATTAGAAAATAATGTCTACAAAAAAAAAATAGCAGAATTGCATGATGATGCCATATACTGTATGCATCTGTAGAACTCATGAGCCCAAATTTTTTGAAGTTTAAAGTCTATGACACCTGAGAACTCCTTAAAAGTAAATTTAAAAAATCAAGAGTAACCAACAATTCATATCTACAAAGAGTCATCTAATGAAAGCATAATCTGAATTAGCATGTGTCTGCCTACCTAGAGCAATGTCCTAAAGTTACAATGTGGTTTCCACCACATATATGTACATGTGCACACGGAAAATAAAACCAGTATAATACACAAACTTTATGAAACAACGTCATAAGGGGGCTTCTCTTGAAGTTAACTGTTTGTTCCTTTCTTAGAGCAGCATTTATAGTTTTTCAGAGTAATATAATATAATAATATATAATTTTAGCAAGCCATCAAGCTGGCCTAATTTGTTAATTAACACCACTGCCCTGACTTCTTCCATGTTTTCCACATATTGTTTAATGGCCAGCTAGAAATATACAGCAGCGCTTATATCCAAAGGACAAAACAACCATCATCTGTTTCGAGACTCACCTTAACTGTGTCCTCTGTGACACTTTTATCATCTTTGGAAGCAGCATACTGCATCATTCGATGAAGAAACGCCTAAGAGAGAAAAAAAAAGATGTATGAGCGTGATACATAAGGCAGACAATGCAATAAGGTTAAACATTCCTGGCATTAATCAAATATATTTTATCATTTATCATGCATTGTTATACGATGATATACCGTATATATTTATTTTTGGGTAAATCAGGAATGGCTTTCATTTATTTGCATCTTAGGAGATGTATTACATAAAAATTGTACTAAAATCTTACTTATTTCTCATGAGAGGAAAAAGTTGGACACAGAAGGAATTATCTAAAATGATTTAGTGTGCATCACTAAGATATAGTCATGTATTACCCCCCAAAAAAAACAATTGAATTTAGTGCCTCCAAATATCATATGCAAAATGATAAATGTACTTTAAAATTATCTCATACACTATAATAGGAAAATGTTATATTAGTGGGAAGTAGGACAGCAGGAACTGGCCTAAAGTACCAGATAAACTTCTTAAAGTTTTTGTTATGGAGAATATGTTTGTATTGGCCTTGTGCTTAGTCTTTAGACCTAGGCCAACTTCCTCTATGATTACGCAGCATTCAGATCTCACTTTATGACTTTGCTACAGCAGATATTTTACAGGAGTTTATTAGGACGATACATCACAAAATAACTCCAAGGGATCAGACCATATTATTTCTGGGATACGTGTTGTAATTAGGATACATTTTATAATGAAACTTACAGATGAGAGTTAACGTAAGCAAATACTATACTCAATGATTATGTTTAAATAATAGAGACATGTAAGTTTATGCCAGGTGCAATTAGAAATAACCTGTATTAAAGGGTTACTGGATGGAGAAGGATTTATAGGCATTATGTATAGTAAGGCAAGCCGGATGCTAACTAAGAGAAATTACTCTCACAATAACAGTCATTCATTTTACTCAATACAGTGAATATTGTAATAAATGTGATTTCCAATAATGTGAAACTTCACACTTAAATGTCACCAGGGCAAATAATAAAATTCATTTTCTTGCATACTAACACATTTCCTTTGAAATGTATTCTACTGAAAACACTTTTAGTATTCTGCTCAAATGCTAGATAACAAAGTGTTTTGTTTTTTTTTAATTATTCAGCGAACTAATTAGAGAAACCCATGAAACGATAGACGCTTCATCGTGTAGCTTGTCACAGCGGTGAGGCCTCTTACCAAATACTTTGTAGTTTAGGAACAAAACAAAAGGTCATTCATTTTCTTAACACTTTAAGGATGAACTGTTAACTTTAGGGTTTTGTTTCAATAACATTAATTTATGAAAACTACCCAATAGCCTGTGCTTTTTATTTTGCCATCAATGCAATGGTTTTGAAGATACTGAGTTTAAAATTAAGGGACTTACTTTACATTACGGAAGTCAAGATTTGGCTAAGGTGTCAGATCTAGCATATCTAATATATTTTCTACCCTGAAAATTTCTCCCTTCTCCTTACCCCACCCTTAGAAAGGGTATCTGAACCAAACAACAACAATCAGAAATTTAACAATATGGAAGAGATACATTAATGTTGAGAGGTAATCATGCAGAAATAAGAAGTTAAGTTGACTGCTCCCATATACACGCCACATAATATATATAAGAGGGGAGCGAATGCATCTATGCAATGTTTACTTAATTTGTAAATACAAATAAATAATTTTATTTAATGTATTTAACTGTAAAATTATATTGAATGATGATAATTTAAAGCAAGCACCGCTGTGACATCATGACCTTCACTTGATGTCAGGAAAATATTCTGGTGAGAACCTACACTGCACTAGTTTGATTTCAATTTTAAGTTGTTTATGGTTACTCTGTGCAAATTTTCAATTGTCACAAAGTTACAAAGTTTTCAATTATGATAAAGAAGACATTTGCTTTACAAGATGAAAGTCAAGCTGTGAACTGTGTGTAGGTACTTTGCACTTCTTATTATCATTAGTGTTATTGGTGATATGTGAACAGTTACTTTGAAAGTAAGAGAATAAGACAGAAGTGCTAATCATTTCTCATAATATAAAACTATAAAGCCAAACTGAAGACAACACAGCTTGTGGACGGGGTTATGTTTTGAACACCACATTTCTTCCACCCTTATTCTTATAGGGCAAAAGTCTTGGAGCTCTTTGAAGTTTTGTCCATATTCTTTTCTTGAGATGGAGAGAAGGTCAGAGGAAGGCTCAGATGCTGCACAAACTACATTGAAGTTCTTAGGTTCGACCAGACAGCGGATGTCTGAGCACTAGAAGCAGCAGGAGATGTAGTTATATGGGTGTCTCTTGGGGTGGAAGAACAACAACATAGTGAGCAGATATCATGCAACATACTCAGAACTATATCCAGGTTGTTAAGCAAATATATCCACAAAGAACCTTTGCTTGTGCTCTTCTTGCACCAGGGCAGCAAAGGATCTAAGTAGGGTTAACTTCCCCTGGTTTGAGTGTAGGTCCCTCAGGTCATTGGTTTGCCCTTCCGTCACTTACTTTAGGGCAATGAACTAGTCATTCTTTTACTGCTTCTGCAGCCATAAAACTGGTCTGAATTGCAGTAGATATTGTCCTCCAACAACTCAAGCTCTTTGGCAAGTATTTTACAAACGCTTACAGAGGTTGAAGAGATTAATTGGTCAGAAACAGCTGACAGATAGTAGACTGTTGGCTACATCTGCATTAGCCCATTTGCAGGTGCTCTTGCTGCTTTATACTTGCTCAGTTTGTGGCAGTTCTGGAGATGGTAGTAGATGAGTGTGGACCTAACACAGCTCCCAAGTAATAAATCTATTTATCATTTCTTAGGCTTGAGTGTCTATTTAGAACTGAAAATCCGTTTGCCTCCAGCCACGGAACACAGGCTCCTAGAACTGGCAACACCGCTACAATGTCTGAAGGGTTACATTATAGCAACTAAGACCAGCCCATCACACAAGCAGACTTCAGAGAACTGGAAAGTAGGCATCCATAACCCCTGCAGCTAGGCCTGGCGTGAGCTACTTCATTGTGTTTCCAGACTCCCTTTTTAAGTGCCATAAATAGTTTAAAAATGAAATTTCAAGAATTACTTTGGCAGAATTTATCCACTAAGTTTCCTAACGCTTCATAAGACTATTTGTGCTGGCATTAAAAGACATTAGAAAAGAGGGAAATCAGCAACTAATGTATTTTACATGTAGTTTTGTTTCTTCCCACCACACAGTAGAAACATTTTCTTGTTACGTATTAAACAAAGAATTCTTATTCAAAGAAGATAATCCCAGAGCACATCATAGAGAGGATATCCAGGCCTTTAGTCTTGAATTTAGTCTTTAGTAGTGTCATATGTCCCCAATTCCTGTCTCCCTTTGATCCTGAATCCAAGTGATTGAACTGCTTGTAAAATAGTTGGAGGTAGTTGGAGAATTGGAGATGGAGTGTGAACTATAGAATATAGTGGTGGACCCACAAGCACAGTTTTGCTTAGGCCCCATTAATAATAAAGGTTACCATTGGCTCATTGGACCTTATGATGTTATGGGGTCACTCCAGCCATCATATGCAATTCAATGTGTATAATAGCTGAGTATCTCCTTTAAGTTCCACAGGGTCTAACGAGACCCCCTGCATTCATGCAGACTGGTTCAAAATAGGACCACAGAGAGAGGGAACTGCTCATTCTCCCAAAAGTTATTGACTTTTTTCTATCTACAGTTACAGTACTTGCAAAGAACTTTAATGTGCATTCTTTGTTGGTGGGTCTGCATGGAACAGTAATCAGTCCTTTTAACACAATATGCCGTTTAAAATGTATTCCAGTTAAAATATTTTACAATACACACAATTTTTTACCAGACGCTACATGGTTTATTCATCTTTTTCTTGCATGACTGTCTCATAGGTTGCAACCTTGACCCTCATACTGTAAAAGCAGGCAGGTCAGGGACTCCCTATTCCTGCAGATCTCATTCACACCACACAAGCCACTTTCCTGTTGAGTATCCAGCTGGGTTTGAGCCAATAAATGTCATGCTTAAATGAAAAATCAATATGTGTCTCCAGTGAGTAGGTCACTTTCAGCACTGTTGCACCTACTCAGTTAGCCAAGCCAATTGTTTAGACAATGCAGCCAAGAACATGGTGTTCTTGAGAGCAATTAATAAAAAAATAATAAATTTATGTTACAGAGAAAACTTTGTACTTTTTATAATATAATTAATATGCTTATATATTAAATATAGTTACAATTAAGTATACCCCAACCTTTTATTCACAAATATATTGTTTTGTTTTTTTACAACATTTCAATCATTCTTCATAGAAATATGAAGGATAACAACTCTATGGCTCCTAAAAAAAGAGTTGCTGGCCTGTTCGCATGTTACTTTACTACACTGATGTGATAGGTCTATATAATACCACTAGAGGGTAAAAAGAACAAGCTAATAGATGTAATCCTCTTTAGAAGCCCCAATGGAAAGGTAAAAACTATGAAATAAGGAAGTCAATATACATAGAATGTAGAATAAGTTGATAAATCAGTGAGATTTCTTGAATGTCCCCTCTCCTACAGAAATATGCATTATACAGAGATGAACCTTGCAAGAGTTGACCCTTCACTAGGCATAGTGGGATTGGTGAGCTGAATTCTCAACTCTCATGGAGGCTGTCCAACAAACACCTGCTTTAGTAAATAAGCCGCTATCCGTCCAAAGAATAGACTGCTTTCTCCATCTATCCTAGATATCTATCTATAGAAAGAAAGAAAGAGGGAGAGAAATAAGATGACTTTGTCCTCTCTTAAACACTGAGACACTTGAACATTGACCACCACTGTGCGCAGGTGCGTTTCTTTCCATCTGTAGCTTGACGATGCTTTTTGTTTCAAATCTATATAAAAGGGAACATCTACCAGACATAATTCTAACATTTCCTTTCAACCTACATTCCATCTGCTTGACCAAAACTTGTAAGTTATTTTCTATTCATGTAAGGATGTTGAGCAACAGAGAAAGGATAAGCTTTCTGTACTATGTACGTACGATGATCCCCATCTGTGGCTAATAAAGGCATTTGGCCTAATGAGCCATGATAGTTAAATTAGTCCCCTTGGATTACTACTTGTAACTCCATTTAACAACAGAGAATTAAAAAGCAAACACTTTAAAATTGCATATTTATTGGCATTTTATTTCAATTGTGTTACCAGCAGAAATTCAAATGATTGTTTTATTTTAATTTTATATAAATCTTTGAGTATCAATAATACTGCTGAGATTTGTGTTGAAAAGGATACAATCCAGACAAGGGTCAAAGGTTACCGACTCCCTATGTACAATCAACAAAGTTTGTGCTTCTGCCAGAAAACATTATCCCGTAGCCTTCAATGTCTGTTTGTTTGTACATCAAGAGTGCCAAATATTTGGTTTTGGTAGCTAAGAATTGTAAAACAAATATTTAGTTTTGAGAAAAAACACCAGTTGGAACTTAATCAATATGGCCATTTTCTGTTTCCTCAAATACACAAGAAGCACATCTCAGGGAGATTTTGTTCAAAAAGAGTAATCACCTGCTATATCCGATTCTTTAAAGCCATCAAAGGCCTGCACTATTCAGCTCCTAGAAGTGGTTGATACATAAATGGAATTATTTTCCAAAATTCAAAATACAAAATATTCATTAGCCAACATGACTGCGTGCCAGGTCAACAAAATTACTTTGGCAAGCCGACAGCTCCAACAAGTCTAATGTTATGCCATTATCTGAAATAGTGTGGTTTTCACTTGTTTATATATATATATATATATATATATTATATATATACACCGGTATAAAAAGAAAAAATAAAGACGCAGCAGTGAAATTTTTTTTTTAAAACATTTTCCAAGCCTCTCACGTGGTGAAATGTGCCCTAAGCCCCGGCACTCAAAGGATTCTGGGTAACCTGTATTTAAAGTTTTACAATTAAAATATTGGAATGAAAATACAGAGAAAAATGTGTAAAATAGTACACTGCTTTCCAGACAGTATTTCCAACATACTTCCCAAAGCGATTCTAGGCTTTTAAAATGACAGACAATATCCTTTTGTGCTTCTCACAGTTTGCTATACACTTTTCATTATTTATTACAGCATAAAAAATCCAGCAGAAAATGTGATTTTCTAGTAGATCTGGACATCTGAAACAAAAGAGATCAAAAGAAAACCTGAGAAGGGCTCTGTTTTAATCAGGCATATCTGATTACATTATTTTTACAGACATTGGGAGTCAGGACAACTAACACGGGGGAAGCAGGCAGGCTAGCAAAATAAGCATGCAATAAAGAAAAAAGTGTTTATTATTTTTTTTAGAATGTCAAATAGAAAAAAAAAATGTGGCTGATATAATCATTTAATTATTTTGAATATTTTTAATATTTTTCCGCTTTTTTCCCATTATTTGTAAAACTTATTTTGTAAATTATATCCTATTTTTCAGGCTTTCTATATTATATATATATATATATAATATATTATATATATATATATTGCCATAAACAAGCTAACCTTATCAGAATGTGTTTCGTTTATTGAGAGAGATATTTTCTTCTTGTCCCAATTTGTTTATTTATTATTTATTTATTATAATTTCTGTTTATTATGTATTATTGCTGTTATAGTCTACTTTAATATAAATATGTATTGTCTTAAAATCTTCTACATATCTTAATTTGAAATGAAAAATTGTATATAGTCCTATAGAACAGGACATTTTTTCCACGGAGAAAAAAAACAGTACATCTAAAATAAAATAACGTCTGACTTCAAAAAGAAAAAAAAAGAAATAAAGCAGATCTTGTCATTTCATTTTATGAAGAATTTAAAACCTGTTAGTAATTTAATGTCATATGAGAGTAGACGCTTCAATAAAGGTCCCCACTGAGTCATTACCTTTAAAAGCTCTATGTGCATCAGGCATATGTTCACAAACAGAGGTAGGAATTCATAAGTATTTTTTTTTTATTGTTTTGTGATAAATTTTAACTTGATCCACAAGTAAATTGTATCAAGTATCTAGAAAAGTATTAGCACTTGAGTAGAGAAATACTCAGAAATTAGTTGGATCGGGTTTGCAAAAACACCGGATTAACTTGCAAGAAGTCACTAAATTGCCTATATTTTTTTCTTCTGACTACTCATAAAATGGCGAACGACATTAAAACAGAAGAAAAAGTGTTCGAGCAATGCCGACCCGTCGTTGCTTGTTAGCGGCGTAAAGAATGGCTTGTCTGGATTTCCCACTTGTTACACTCCTGTCACACATTGTAAACTGAATAGAGCCCGTTCTGACATTGTATAGTAATTGTGTTCGCACTTCCTTTTGACTCCTTCTGACGTCCACAGCCCTTTTTACAGAGCAAAGGAAAAGGAAATCGCAGAGCCTTATCGTTAATTACAGCCAGCCAAAGCCCTTCCCTTCTATTCACCGGCACGCTCAGAAATTCACAATTATTCCCGAAGTCCGGTTACAGAGCCAGTAACGTATACAGAACCTTATGGAAAGTTCATTTCATTTGGACCGGGATGGCATTTGGTCGGAGGGTTATTTGGCCGGTAGAACATATCCTATTTTGGTTACTGTGTCATCGCATTACTGGAGACGCCAGGATAGGACATGGGAATAGGGACAATTAAGTGCTTTGGCAGGAAGCTCTGGAACTAGAGGGCATTGGAAGTCTTGTTGATGAAGAGTCTTTAGAAACTGAACAGAGTTTTCATCGCCGTCTTTATTTACACATCATTCATTGGTATTACTTAACTAGCGGGAAGAAGGGGGGGGGAGAAAATAGTTGTTTTTCACATATTTTAATTGGACGCTGTAAAACTAGGCATGGCCCCTGGAGCGGGCTGGGCATTTTGGGAGGAATCTATGGTTTCATCATTGTATGATGATGATATCAGGCGGGATCTTTGCTTGTAGCGTAAATTATATAGTGGTTAATATTATTTAAGAAATGAAGATATTGATTGAATACGGCATTGATTAGAATATGTGTTTTTCAGGAATTCTCCAGAGAAAATACATTCTACAGAATAAAAGGCTTTATCTAGTGACCAGGCGCCTTATTTTCGGTTATCACATGAAGCTTTGGTGCCACCACCTGCTGAGAAACTTTACTGTACTAAGCACTTTATGGCTGGATGTAAGCGCCACTTTTTTAGGATGAGCAGTATTCCTTTTGGTACCCAAATTCTCAGTCCCCCCTTTTTTTTTTTGGTGATGATCCACTTTTCTAGAAGTCTGAGCGCATCTCATTGTTCTGCAGCCATACGAATCACAATAATGTGCATAGTGGCAACGGCAGAGTTGTTTGTAAATTAAAATATATGATTCCTCTTCTAAATGCTTTATTCAGATATATGTCTGAAAGTCCCATGGAGATCTTTGGTAACTCCGTGCCCCCTAGCCATGCCCCTTAAATCAAATGTAAACAGCTACTTTAATACAATGTCACCACGACCGTCGTAAAACAAATGAATAATGAGTAACAACCAAGAAAAGCTTATCCGCACACGCCGGGTGATGCACTTCATGTCAGTTTAACACATGTGTACATCAGCCTGAATCACGTTCATCCCATTTCTGGGGTTTATTCACTAAACAGAGAGCTGGCAGGGGAGTCTGCGTGAGATTTGTTCCTCTAGTAAGAATGTCTGAGCTGTCCCTGTATAATGCATAATTCAATGGGTACATTCTTGCTGAATTAACTATACATTATACAGGGTCGGTCCTTCATAATGTATAGCGTATAGTAAAGAAGTTTGTCATACAGCTCTCTGTTCCCAGACAAGGATCTTACATAATGACAGGTATGCATTTTTAACCCTATGAATGCCAGTGAGTCTACAAAGCTTTACTTGGCAGTTAAATGGTCTGTTAACTAATAAGAAATAAAAACACAGAACAGAGGAATTTTCCCTTTCCATGGCGGTATACAAATTATAGGCGGGGAGGACCGTGATGTGATAGAATACACTAGCCGGGTATCATTTTTCAAAGCCTAACAAAAGTCTGACATCTGCCCAATTTCACTGCTGCGTCTTTATTACAAACAAATCTACATTAGCAGACCTCTTTTATTTTTGTTGGCAAATTCTCTATGCAGGAAAACCACGATATCCGGGGTCAAGTAAAAAGAAGTAGGTCTTTAGATGAGCTACCATGTGTTTTCCAGATGCCAAATGTTATAATAAATGTATCATGAATTAATCTTGTACTATAAATTATTTCAAGTCAAAGAGTATTCGTATGAGAAATCAACGTGACAATCCTGCTTCAGCGTGACTTTGGGGGTCTTTTAAAACTAAATTTGACTGTTTTTAATTGAAATCTTTGGAGGCATAGTTCACGCTTCTTTTCCAAGTGATCCAAGTTAAGTTTACACCGAAAAATAAAAAATAATATAAAAAATAATAATAATATTAATAATAGTGGTTATCTCTCGTTCGAGAACTGCATTCAGCTGTCTCATTCGAAAGGGTTAGATGTGAAGAACAAGGGCTGCGTGTAGAAATGATGAAAAGGTGATATAATGACATTATAATGTAGTGGTGGGCACTTGTATTTGACATTTTGTGACATATTAATGTTGTACACATTATATTGCAGATACTCGCATGGGTGGAAGAACTGGGTGCTCAGGGCATCCAATCCCCACATTTACAATACAGCCTTCAGGCATCAGTCAGATTATGATAAGAAAGAAAAGGGTTAATTTTGTGGTAATAAGAAACATTCGAACCCGTTCCTTTCGGATGCTTTTAACTTAGCCTATTCACCAACTATTGGCAAATGTCACATAATTAGCAAAGGCCATTTAACGTGATATTAACCACTACATATATACCGTAGATATAGTGACTTGTAAAGAAGTGAAACTTCTGGAGCCCGAGCAATGCAATCATCATACCCGATCTACAGACTGACATTGGGAAGGACACAAACTGTATCCTTTTCTATAAGAAAAGATTCCAATATTTTAAAATAAATGTACAGATAATTGCAAAAAGGGTTAGCGGCAACTATCCCTTTAAAAACGTCTGAACCATTGAAGGTTGTTAACACAACATATGGACTGATTTTGAGTTTATCCGTTGGTTCAAGTCTAGTTCTTTTGGGTGCCTGCTTTACAGCACAATACGGCACAACCTGCATTCATCCCATTAACTCAATGTTCAAAAGCAAAGCACTGAGAAAATGTCACACAAGTGCTGGCAACGTACCCGGCTAGCAGGGAGCTCATTTGGGAGGCCTAATTAGTGGGAATGATTGTTAGCGAAAAGGGCCACGATCTAACTACAGCGCGTAATTTATTTATCCCACTTACCGGCTACCAGTACAAGAGGAGGATGATGGGAATTGAAGTCTGACATTGTATAAAAGGATGCAGCTCCCCAATCATGCTTTACAATGGTTTTCATGTTTTAAGATGTTCATATGTGCGAATTTCTTTTGACAGAGCATACATCAGGAGTGCTCTGACCATTTATATATATATACTCAGTATACGCATAGAAATATAAGGATCATTTGGCCCATCTACTGAGTCCATTTTGGGACACAGACCTTAATCAGTCCTTGTGTTGTCTTATTTACATGTCTATCCCATCCACGTTTAAGATTACCTACTGTTGTAGCCTCTACTATTTTTGCTGGGAGGCTGTTCCACTTATCTACCACCCTCTCAGTAAAGTAAATCATCCTTACATCTTAACCTCTCACCCTCTAATATATTAGGGGTTAACAGATGTATATGCTTCATGTAACGCGTTACTGAGCTTGCAAGACACATTCAGGAAAGCAAAGCAGCAAAGCATTCAGCAAAGCAGCAATTACCTAATCCAATGTGCTATTTATCCTGGGTACTTATGAGCCATCAATACAGTCAGCCACACAGAAGTGGGATGTATCGGTGAAGAAGAATATACGTTTTGATGTGTACAGTATTTTTTCAAAAGCATACTGGATCAGCTATTCTCAGTTTTACTAAACCAATAGAATTAGTTAAAACTTAAATTTTAATTATTTGTAGCACCCCAGGAAGGGGTTAAATGGATAACCCTTAAATAACCCTACCTATAATTTAAAAGTATGTGCAGATACTTTCCGGTAATCTCCCACAGAATGCTACGAACTAACTAAAGTCTGAACCCTGATAGCAGCTACAGCTAAAAACTATAAAAAATCCCATTTGTGGGTGAACCATCCACTAATGGATGTTTTATTTTAGCATTTAGTCGTACCTGCTAGCCGGTCCCAGATACCGGTTACTCCCTGCTTTATTAATACTTTATCCGTGATGGAGCTCGGGGTAGATTGGTGCAGGAGACAGGGTTATTCCGCCCTGGTTACGGACAGCCGATACTCCTAGCTAGAATTATTTCATTCAGAATTTAGCTAGGGAACTACTGGTGGACAGGAGATGGTTGTTAACCCTTAGGGCTAACAGGGCTCAGATTTTAGTTAGTTCCTAGCATTCTGAGGGCAATTAAGTATCTGCACAGACTTTTTAACTGTAGATAGGATAATTTAAGGGTTATCTATTTAACCCCATCCAGGGGTGTTTATTTCAACGACAAATAATGAGTTAAAGGTTAAGTTTTAACTAATTAGGTCTATTCTATTGTTTGTGTTTTGATGAGGGTGCTCCCTTTGTTGCTTGAATAGGACAGACAGAGGCTTTTTCTTATTAAGGGAGGATAAATGAGGTTTGTATTTATTCTCACATTTGTCTAGATCTGTTCCTATTTTTTTACGTTTCCATAAGTGTATTTTTTCCTATATATATATATACTGTACACACACTACCATTCAAACATTTGGGGTCACTAATTTGTTTTCATGGAAAACAAGGACATTTCTCGATGTAACATGATTGCAAAAGGGATCAATAACCTTTAAAAGTGAAACTTGGATTAGCGAACACAACGTGCCAATGGAACACAGGAGTGATGGGAGTTATAAAGGGCCCTTGTACGCCTATGAAGATATTCCATTAAAAATCAATTTCCAGCTGCAATAGCGTTTACAACATTAATGTCAGCGTTGGATTTCTGATCCATTTCATGTTATTTTAATGGACAGAATTTGAGTTTCATCCAAAAACAAGGAAATGTCCAGGTGACCCCAAACTTTTGAATGGTAGTGTATATACTGCTATGTTGAGAATCGCGGCTTGTGTCGTGGTAGTTGTGTCACAGAACTGAGACTTTCATCTCTGTAGCGAAATCCTTTCACCTAATCACACCTTGGCGTACTTCCTTCCATAATTTCCAACGAGGGGGAGCTAGTTCATTAGTGAGGAACCATTTGGTAGAGGGAGGTTTATTATTGCGATGAACGAGACTCGACAAGTCTGAATTGAGCTGCGAAAAGCTTCTAGGGCTCGTTTTCCAAGACACGTTAAGAGGCGCAATTTCCATGCGCTGCCATGTCATAGAATTTGATGCTTTTAGTGACATCTGCCTTACTTTTTCAATAAGCCAAGTCCGGCAGAGTCCTTTTCATGTGGTGGGCTGTTTTCTAGACGCATTGGTCAAACTCATTCAAAGAGAAGGGGCCACGGGACTTGAATACAGATGAGATTTAACAAGGGCTAAATTCTTTGCACATTTTCAAAAGAGTTTGCAGTTCAGTGAAAGGGGGGGCTGGTAATTTAGAGGAAAAATGCTTTTTATTGTCTTAAAAAAATGACTAGTATTTCGGCAACAAAAGGAATATGGGATATTGTCGTGAAAATGATCCTCGCATTCCGGTGAAGTATTTTACGATGTGTGCAAATTTATAAGTCCTAATAAGAATATAATTATTAACTTTCTGAAACCCCTTGTGGAACTATAACGGAATATTGGAAAAAAACATTGGGAAGTTTATAAAAGGCAGAAGCCTAGTCAGGAAGTCGGATCCCTTGGGGGGTAGAGAAGGAGGCTGTAATTCATTATTGTGTGTTACTGGAGAGGAACACTTCATAGACAATGTCTTTTTTTAAGATACAGCAAATCATTTCCTACTCTGACCTCTATCTTTCATGGTACAAGCTCCGGTGGCATTTTGCTGTAGATCTGTCACGTTACGCAGTGTCTGCAAAATCCCACTGAACTTTAACTTGGTTTCTCTACAACTTTGTGCAAATGTATATAGGACAGCAGAGATGGATACACATACCTGGGAACTCAAGTATGTGGTGATGTCGGCCAGCAGCCCACCGGGCATTGCCCAGTGTGCCAGATGCCCAGCACATGTTTATTGTATCATGGTACAGAATAAGAACACTGGAACTAATACAGGGTAATGAATACAGGGTATGAATACCCCCATGTGTGCTAGAGACACTTAAAGAGTATAAGGTACTTTAAAATGTTTGCAGGCCTACAATTTGTATGTTAAACAGTTTTGGTGTAACTTGTAAGAGGCATTCAGTTGCCTTCATCTCACTTAACATGTTCCATGGTTACTGAGAAGTTCCAATAAAGAAGTAAAAACAGAGGTGGGAACCCTCAACGAAGGTGCCACAGGACCCCAATACACAGGGCTGTGTTTAGGCCTATGCATGGAAGCTCGTTTGAGCAGGGCCCTCCTCACCTGTTGTTCTGTAAGTCAAATTGTTGTTATATGTCCTGTCTACCCATTGTACAGCGCTAGAGAATATGATGGCGCTATATAAAACTATAAATAATGATATAAAGTTAGCTGCAGTGAAAGTATATAGAAGTAGAAACAAAAAACAATGAGCTTGCCAGATCCACAAGGAAAGTCTCATAATTACCAACATTTTAAAAATGGAAGCACATGCTTCATTTCACAACTGAGCCTGCTTGAACATGTCCATATAGGTTGTTTTTGTTATATAATAATAATGTTTTATTTATCCCCTTCCTACCGGTGACGTATCTGGTACTTCCTGGTTGGGTGTCACCCACAGACCGGGACGTACCAGGTACGTCATCGATGTAGCAGCCATCCGTAGCAGCCAACCCCCCCCCCTCAATTCCGTGCACGGAATTAAAATATTTCAAGGGAAGACGCAGTACGAGGACGCCGGTCCTGAAGGGGTTATATACTATAAATACATTCAATACATCCATAAGATAAACCTATACATTAGGTAAAGTGGGTCCTGCTCTCATAGTCTAGAGAAAATGGGGTATTGTGAAACGTACGGTTTGGAGAAAGGGGATGGAAAGTGCCACAGATAAATGTGAGTTAGTAACAACAAGTTACATTGTTAAGCACGATCTTCAAGGGTTTTTGAAAACTAAAAAGACAAAATTCTGGGGGGGGGTTTAACCAAATTCCTGAAGTAGAACGTGAAGCAAGTCAAACATCTAGCACTAAACACCAACAAACTGTCAAACTGAGGAACAGCAAAGTGCTGCTTCCGGGATGCTTTCCTTATTGCTTGGAATGCAAGCGAAAAATGGAAGTGCTAAGTACAGGCGAACCCTTGAAGAAAACCTGCTTTAGCCAGAGGATATTGGGAAGGAAATTCTCATTTCAGCAAAACAATGACCCAAAGCACAGGCCAAAGCCACACAGCAGTGGCTGAACAAGGAGTGAATTAATACTGTTGAGTGGTCCAGACAAATTCCTGAACTGAATCCAAACAAAACTTTAGGGCCGGGCTGGAAGTTTTATAGTGCTTTGTGAGGGGACATAAAGATTGCAGCATGTTGAAGATCTCCAACACACTTATCAGAATACAAGAACATTTCCAACTGAGAATAGTTTAAAAAAAAAGAGGGAGAAAGAACATGTTCCATTTAAACAGCACACCAATTAAAAACAACTACAAAATGACTGCTATTAGCAACAAAACAATGGCTCTGTGAGTTCGACCAATAATACTAGCTATATATTCTTTGCACTGTCTGCCTATCCCCTAAAATGTTTCCTTATAACCACTACTGGAATATATGAATATCTTCTAGGACTGAGTATCCTCACCTTTGGTAGAAGAATGCTCTACTAATCACAGCGCTGATTTCCTATTGGCTGGAGTGTTTCACATTTCCCCAATATGAACGCCAATATATATATATATATATATATATAATATATATATATATATAATGTGTATATATGTTATTATTTTTCCCATGTGTGCCGCTATAAAATGTTGTAACATCGATATAATATAAAGAAGAACGTGTATATGTAGGAGATGTTTCTAGTGTTAGTCATGTCTAAAAATGTCAGTGGACGTAAAAACCACAAATTTATAAATAGCGCTGTATTCTAAATGTGATTGGACCAAATCAATTGCAAAGGAATCTGGGGAGCATATTGATATGGTTTGAGCCATAGCATTTTCCTTTAAAATTTAATTTATGTTTGGTTTTAACTGCTATTATATTGTTGACAGTCAAACCTAATTCTTTATAACTGATCACCAGGACTAGATTACCCATTAGGCAGAGTAAGGATGTGCGGAGAGTGCATATTTACTTTGCCATATAGAACATGCCTTCCAACTGTCCTAATCCCCTCCCCACCCCCGGATTCTCCAATGTCCCAGAACTTACATGATCGCGCGCATGCGCTGTAAGCGCTGGGAGAGGAGCTTGAGAGGTAAGCGCTACTGCGCATGCACAAATGTACAGTAGCACATAAATATCAAGCTCCACCCCCTAGCATCCCGATTCGCTGGGGGGGATGGTTGGGAGGTATGGTTTTTATACACCCAGTAATCCTTGCGTTTACGTTATTCCACGTATAAGGAAGATGCATAAACTATTCCATGGCCACAGCTTTCCCATCATGTCCAAAAGAGCCATAACTTTAAATCTGAGGCAGCGTCAGAGGTTCTGCCCTTTGCTGAAATCCATACCCGCAAGCTCTCTGGATTTGACCCTTTGTCTTGGCGGTTTTTACTCCAATCTCAGTGTCTCAGGGTGAAGGGGCAAAATCTCAGGGTCACACAGTCTGGAGCTGACTCATTCATACTCTACGGTAATCTGATGATCTCTAAGATTCCAAGTTAGGGTTTTTGCTACCAATACGTCACAGTTGACATCCCTCCTATATGCAGGTGACTCAATTAAGTGTATTTTAAAATAATGACATAATAATGAATAATAAAGTCAGGGTTGCACATTTGATGAGATGCTACATAGAATCTTGATGGTGGTCTGATGATATCTTATCCATCCTAGAAGGTGGCACAGGGGCATTGCCACAGATCATCTCAATGCAGCTGCCCTCCTTTTCCCATAGACGTTTCTATGAAGTTAAAATGAAGTGAGAACTCTTTCCAATCTCCTACTATTACCCCTAACTTCATTTCTTCATTCAATTTCATTATAATTCTCATTATTTCTCATTATCCTATGATCCGTAAGCCTTATATCCAAATGGGTGGAGTAGTCCATTCTCAGGCTTTACCGAACCCACCACATTCTGGGACAATGTGTCACAGAGCTATATTGGCTGCTCCCCATTACGGCCGCTACTGCCTGTGGACACCAATATTTATCAATGACTCCATATGACTGATCCACATATTTTTTCTGTCATTTTCTTAGTAAAGTTTCTGCTTCTAGCTTTTAAAATTTCTCCAAGTAGCAGTAACGTGCTATTCACTATTTTTATTTTACAAGGAAGAAACAGGAAGCGACTAGGATTTGCTGTTTCAGCAGCATATATTGTCCCGCAGGGCCAGATTTCAACACCTTCTGACCCCCTTCCTGTTCCCTTCATATCTTTTGTATTTGGAATGGTATATGTCAAAAAATAGCATGTAGCGTGTCACCCAATGCCACTGCCTATCTTGGCCTTACGGACAGCCTGGCCCCGGACGGTGGTGGTCTCAGTGGTGTCACACACCTCTTTTTATCGGTACATCAAAAGCACTCTGCTTACCACATGGCCAGAGCTCTATTGATTAAAGTTGCCACCTTTACAGATAAAAAATAGTGGCCACAGCATAATAAAGGTTATTAAATGTAACTTACATTTAACCCAACCAGCCATAAACTACAAGCCAGGTGGCAACATTCCTAGAGATCCACCGTCTAACATCCAATTAGAAACAAGTGAACAAACTGAACAAATTGCATAATAAATAGAGTTGCCGTGATGTCATTATAACCTCCAGCAAGTACAAGCAATGGCAAGAATCGTCAAAACCGGTAAACTATCCTTTAGTTTATTTTGGGAAAGTTTGCACCTCTCCTTTCTAGAAGAGAGTGGAGAGTGGTGGTGCTACCAGATTAAGCAACTGAGTAGGTCCCCCACTGATCTAGGGGCTCCATACAGTGCGAAGGGGATACACCTATGCAAAGCTGTAACCGATACCATGTTAATCACTGTGATGTGTTTTTATATAAAATGCATTTGTTATCATTAATACTCTGTCCTTTAGCTTTGTATGTAATTATTATTATTTGTATTACTTGTGTTAAAGGTTGGGCTCTCAATAAGTCTTTTTTTGCTTAAGGCCCCCAAAAACCTACAGCCATTCCTGGTCAATAAACTAGCCATGTGTACTTTGTTTAGAACTGTGCAAGCCACCTACAGCTCTATTGGTATATAACTCTCAGTACCCTTAGCCATTATGGACATTGTGATTAACAAAACACCGGTTGTCCAATGTTGTGGTACAATTATATACAGAATTACAAGAAACATTATTTCATAGTACAAGTCCCATATTTGATGTGAACAAATTTTATGGACAGAGTTTGAATTAGACTCCGACAAAGGGATTTACAGTTAGATGATTTGAATGCATTGTAGGATTCATCTATATTATGGAGATATTAAACCTATACGCTGCAAACAACTTTTTCAGGATGTGCTAATTTTATTTACATCTCTTGTAGCCTCTTATACAGAATGCATCTTCCTCCAGTGATGTATGTCCCAAAAGAACCACACTGTTTCTTTATGCTGCTTAGTACAATTGGGCACTGTTCCCTTTGTGTTACATGGGAACATGACATCAAAACACATTCACATGGATCACAAAACAAGTAAACTAAGACATAACCCAGGGGTGAATACCAAATGCCTCTAATGCTAACCAGCTGCAAGAGTCCGCATAGGTCTGCCCTGAAACCAGTTTTCCTTTATGATAAGGATTAAAAACTCCACTTCCCTACAATTGTGAATTAAATGCATTGCTAAATGATTACATAACCAGCAATCTCACAACCCTACCAAAATTCCTAAAACTTAGTAAAAAAGTTAACTAAGCCATATGGCACCTCCTGATGATTTTATATAAAAGGATGGGGGGCACCAATAGTGTAACGATGTAGGAGATGTTTAAAGAGCTGGTTACTTAAACCAAAGCTGTTCCAGTTTTGAGGCAATGATATGATTTCTGCAAATATATCCAAAATAAAGACTGTATAGGTTGTGGCGAGTGTTTTAGAAAATATGCTGATATATGCAGCATGTCATAATCTAGCTTTAAACGTGTGTAGTAAATAGTAGTATCTATTTTCACCTTTACAAATAAACATCTGCGCCTTCTTTACACACTAAGAAATAATTCTCACCAGGTCTGATTCAATGCTGTCACCCTTTGTGGGGACTGGTCTTTTTTTTGGGGGGGGGGGCTTTTCTGTAATCCAGTTACTTTGGCTGGCTGAACAGTTATAGAAGATGTCCCCAGCACCCTGACCCCATCATAAATAATACTCACCGACACAAGGAACTCCAAGGTCCCCACATAATCCCTCTCGGTCTTCAGGAGCTCACTTAGGACACACACTCTCAGCCGAAGCTGTCTCTCCAGATCTTTTCCACTTTCTCCTTTACTGTCAGGTTTATTTTCCTCTGTCATCTTAAAGTCTTCTTCGATAAAACACCATCACCTGGTACCCACCAAAATCTAAAAGATCCTATGGAATGTTGGAGATGTCCAAAGGAAAGTCCAGAAAGTTAGCAGACCTTCCAGGTTAAAGTGTTTTCCTCCTCTTCAAAGAAAATGCCATGCTTTGGAATTCCACAAGCAATTGGTTGGTTTCCAAAATGAATTAGTAACAAAAAAGTTTTTTTGTTTTACTATTTTATGTTAAACAAAAAAAAAAAAACAAGTTTCCACCAGCCTGCAGATCCCCAGTCAGTAGTTTCACAGCACAGCTAGTCATTTGAACATTAATCAAAAGATTGTATCCATGTGACTCCAGCCCCTTCATCCTGAAACCAGCCTCTTTCCCCATCACCCACCCTCTGCATTGTTATTCCCTCCTTCATCCCCTCCAATGAATGTCAGGAAAAGGAAGAAAAAAAAACTAACCTTGGGAATGATTTGCGTGCTAGTCCTGCAGGACTCAAACAATCACAGATCAAGATAGCCCAGGACTCTAGAGGGGACATCCAAGTCAAAAGGATGCCCTGACTCTCTAATCTGCAAACACCGGTTCAGATATAGGACATGATCCTAGACCTGATCTTAAACTTTGCCTTCAAGAAGGATGCCTACATTTCCCTATAGATACTATTCTTTCCTCCTCTCAGAACTTATTTTCTCATATTAATCAGTCCACCAGTCCTAATCCCTGGAAATGTAATTTAAGCAAAACACAGGGGGAAAAAAAAGTAATTCAAAATAAATTCAACTCTGCCATGCTTTAAATCATGGAATTTGTTAAATGCTAGCAGATGTCTACCCAGTAACATTGTATTGGAAACTAGGTTTAATTTGCATTCAGTACATTAAGGACTTCTAGAAGTAACAGAGTATCAAAATAAACCAACAATTAGCTTCACTTTTTGTATATTTAGCAAAGATTTTAATTTGTATTTTGTTTTATGAAAGTATGTGTGCTTTTTGATTCTGAAATGTTAACACCAGGATTTGCAGTGTGCTGTTTAACAAAATATTAATTATATAGCCCCAAATATTGTATATGAAAAATAATTTAAAAATCTCTTTACTACAATACAACATTCTGCTGTAATGACAGATATATGTGTGAATTGCTTTCTCAAAGTACCATAAAATAATACATTTTCAGACACTCCTGCTTGAAAATGCATATGTGGATTTAACTCTTTATTTAGGGAGTCACATACTGGATGCTAGTGATATCTTTTCTCATGGACTTTCAGTCCAAGTGCCCTGTTTAGTATATTTTTTGTTTTCAACACTAGACATCTAAGTCACCTTGTGATGGCTGTAATGTGTCTTTTAAGGCAGGGCATGTGGTTTCTTTTGAAGTCAGTTTTGTGGGATAAACCAAAAACCAGATGCTTCAAAGGAGGACAGGACGCCTGCTATGAGCTTAGTGCAGAGGTCAGTGTGATTCTGTGTAACATATATTGTCAACCTATACCTTGCCAGATTTTCATGTACTAAATAATGGTGCAGCTATAGGTAACGGGTTTGATATGTCTATATTTACTATCCAAATACCTGGACTGTAGAATAGATTTGATGCATCTTCAGGTTAAGTATTCATCTATTGTGACAATATTGCTGGAATTCTATGGGTTTCTGTTTCTGGTTCAACGTATTACCGGTATTCCATATTTTGGTATGTTAGCACCAAAATACTATTACTAGTATGCCTAAAAATTCAAGTTATTCTTCTTTTACAACTTCAAGATATTTTTTTAAGTTTTACAGTTTTCTGTAAGAAACGCCATACATAGCATAGCTTCTACCATATCCCAAAACTGCCCATTGATCTGATTCCCGAAACCTAGCTTCACTGCGAGCATGCATGGCTGTATTTTCTCTCTTTTATCACTCGTATAACCTGTGACGTACAGAAGGGGTATAATTTAAGTAGTATGGCAATATTTTTAATTGAAATGCCACATGTGGCACATAAATGTTGGAAGGAGATCCACATTATTATTCAATTCACTTTCTCTTGTAAAAAGGGAATTAATGTCTATTTAGGACATTAATGAGTATTTTTGAGTTGAAAACAGAGTCCTGTCTCATTTATCCCCACCCCCCATCTGCTTCTATTGAAAACAGGAAGCATACTTCAGTACACTCCTTGCACAGGCTTAGTAGAACTCCCATTCCAGGCGATGGGAGATGAGCTCTCACAGCTTTGAGTACTTCTTTATTGTCTTTATAACCTTTTGTACAGCACCACAGAAGCTGTTTGCACATAATGATAAACGCCTTTTCCTCACAGGCCAGTTTGAAACTCAGTGCACCTCTGAATGGATCATTTTTGAGTAACAATATGCGAATTTCCACATAGGGTGTTGATTGACCAAGGGGAATCTCAAACCTACTAGTAGCAGCAATTGCACCCAGTTCATTGAAAAGTCAATTGACAGCTACCATGAGCAGATGAAGGAGTTCATGGTCACAAAAATGCTCCTAGCATGAAACTCTGTTTTCCATCAATGAGACCTAAGGTTTGCTGAAAGCAGCAGTAATTTATCAGAACTATGTTTTCCATGTTAACATTTTTTTGGTACACTGTGAACAAATAAATAACCTACCTGTCCTTTTAGAAAATATTCTATTTTTTTCATCACGGCACTTCTTGCCTCTTTCTTCTATGCACTACATAAACCCCCCCCCCACTTCATTTAATTACCATTGCACCATTTAATTACCATTGTAAAGCCACAACTCGCATCACCGTATGCTAAACTTTAACCATTCCATGGTAGCTCAATTTGCAAACATGGTACCGTTGGCTAACTGGCATATAGTGGATTGCAAGCTTTGGAGACCATCTAGGTCTGTTCTTCAGGGATATTATCATTTGTTTTCTTAACTGGCAGAATTATATTAACATGGCTGGGCAGAGGTGATTTAGTTTTATCTAAATGGCTGCAATCTTTTCTACATAGGGTCTATGGGAAATCATTGGGGAGGCCAAGCACAAACCTCCTTGAAACTAATACCTTAATCCGTTATTGCTCTGCCCCTTTGATTGCTAGAATAGAATTGAGCTTCTGTTTGTTTTTTTGTAATTGTTGCTAACTTGTTATGTTATGCACTACTTGCAATGTCCTGTATACCCATTGTGCAGAGCTACAGAAAAGGATGGAGCTCTATCCAATCAATAAATGATATAGTCCTTATTATATGAATGATATAAAGAAATGATACATAATACAGTGCCTTTTTCTGCAACCCGGCTAAAGATTCATACCTGTTCCTAATCAGTAAGCATCTTTTTTTACTATTATGTGCAGGGAACCAAATCATATCCAGAGTCGAGACCAAACTTCAGATTTAGTTTAAAAAACAGCCCTGATCTCGCTCCATAAACCTAAGCTCCTGAATGCACTAAATGCTGCATTAAAATATTGAATAGCACAATTTGCATGCAAATTCTGTCTTGTATTCTATCTGTATCTAGAATACACGAGAGGGCAGATGATTGTTTGCTAATCACCCCCATTTGTTTAGTCTTTGCAGGCTCTGGCATTTTGTCCCCTTTTATGTTTTTGTGATCTATGTTATCAGGCTTTGAGATATCTCCTTTACTGCATGTTAACTGTTTAAATGAGGCTATATAGACTGTTTAGTCTGATAACCGTTTCATCTGGTGCCATAACATGGATGCAACACAAGATGCAGCCTAAAAGACTAGTCATTGTAGAGTTCCCCTTCATGCTAACAAGCCGCTTTCATCTGCTTTGGGATTGAAGCGGGGTTATTGGTGGACAAAGGTAAATATATTACATATAATGGACAAACACCGTTTGACCCTGGGTTGGCCTTGACAGCGCTGTGTAAATGGAAACTATAATAGAAAATCCAGAATTATATTAAAATATTTGCCAATAATGATGTTTCTGGCAGGAATATATTACAGATTTGTTTTTGTGTAAACACACAAAAGCTATGATATATATATATATATATATATATATATATCTCTTTTTTCTCAGAAATCAGAGCGAGTAAATAAGCAATTACATATTTAACTAATAAATATATTATGGGGGGAAAATCATGCATATTTAGGTGTTCATGTACCTTACATGGATAAAAGACTTTGCATTGGGCCATACAGCAAGTTGTCTCAGGATTTGGAAGAGCTTGATGAGGCATGTCAGTGTCTGGTCGCAGTTCTGCATGAGTGGTACCATGGCTGGTTTGTTCGCCCCTACGCGCTCCGATTTAACGCAGGTAGCACGCTAGGCAACACATCTGTCACCCTATATTGGCTGTTACTCTGATGAAGAAACTCAATGGCGAATGGAGAATAAATGGAGAGCTAGTAAACCTTTAGGACTGGCTTATAGTAACTGCTCCCTTACAAATACATTAAAGACTTTGTAGAAATGGCATGAAGGGGTCGTAGGTGATCATGATACCTAACGTATTAACAGTGACCTGAGCAGCAGGGAAGTAAAGGGTAGCTGTGAATTAATAATGTCTTCAAAGGGTGACTGTCCAACAATAGGTTGCCTGGAGCATGTGTAGGGGCAGAAGGCGGCTTATCGGGTGGATTGCTAGCAGCAGGGTGCTTGTGGAATAAGATGTGTTTAAACCATCAGAGTGCTGTGGAGTGCAATCTGGCAATCAGATTGTTAAATTACTAGCCAGTTAAAATAGAATTGCTCTGATGCTGCAGTTTTCTAAATGGCTAAAGGGATCACGTTCACAGTCACTACTCTTAGAATCCTGTATTTTATGTTTAGAAAAACCTTGAAACCGATTTTAACAAATCAAACAGACACACTAAATTTATTGCATATAAAATATTTCAAATAAATTGCTTGATCTACCTAAAATAGAGGCTGCAGCTTATCAAAAGTATGCATACAATAATATATCCCTGCCATGGGAACCCTGCATTGATCAATGTAATATAGAAGTACTTGTTCTTAGTAGGACACATACTGTATGTACTTCATACGCTGTACACTGTTTCCCTGCAGTCAGCGACGTATATGTACATACTGTACCTGGGAACTTTTGGCCACCGGCTACCTGAAGCCTTACCTTGTGGGATGCAGCCAGGGCCGCCCACTAATGGCAGTCCAGCTCACATTGGGGCTGTTCCTGCTGACATTGCTGGAAACACCCCCATTTAAAGTGGAAATGGGTGGGGAGTGGGGTGTTTCAAGATTCTGGACAAATTCAGAGAATTTCCAGGTATGCGTAGGTATCGTCCGTGCTGTCCTATGCATGTTCTAGGGCAGTGTCTTCTGCAGCTAATGTTGTTACTGCATAGTGCCTGATATGACAGACACATCATAAGGACATGCAGTTACAGGGAACTGTAGTTATGGGAGCTATGCTGGCCAGCCACAGTCTCCTATAGTATAAATGGGATGTTGCGGAGATCAGAGATATTACCGTATTTCCCCTTGTATTAGAAAAATTTTGGGTCTAAAAATTGGGTGCCTCTTATATACAATTTTGTTGTTTTTTTTTACTAACTTTTTTGCTCAGCAGCGTCTCTTGATCTGTCGCAGCTGCACAGGAACCCAGGGGAGTAACATGAATGCACATCACATGACTCCGCTCAGTTCCTGTTCGAGTAACGCAGAGGGGAAACACCGGCCCCCACGGAAGTCTGCGAGCGGCACCAGAAGATCTGCAGTTCGGGTAAGGTGGGGGAGTAAATGAATGTGTGTGTGTGTGTGTTAGCATGGGTCCATGTGTAGGGGGGGCACAGGGAGGCTCAAAGTGAGGTGCATGTATGCCTGAGCAATAATGTTTATTACGTCTGCAATCTTATAAAATGGTGATTGTACTTCTACTAACTCCATAAAATCCCAGAAGTGCCTTGTGTCCTGAAGGAGAAAGGATGTGCAGGTCTAGTAGCTAGTTAGTAATTAACTCTTACAACCACCCACCCACCTTACTAATTAAGGAGTTACACCATTCTTGATAATAGCAAAATACTAGCAAAGTATATAAATCTGTCATCTGCAAAAGCATTGCTTTGAAAACAATATCAGCAACCTCATAGCAAAAAGTATACAAATAATTATGACCATAAAATTGAAGTAAAATCAGTCAGCCGAACAATAATTTTTTTAAAAACATCTGTTTACCAGTTTTCTTTTGAAATTGTCATCAGGAGCAAGGTCCTAAAAAACAGAAGGAAAGTGATTAAGAACATGGTGACAACCGGTAGAGAAAAAAGGGAAACATATAGAGAGATAATGAAGAAGAGAAGGAAAGGGGCAAGATACATGTGTGCAATCTTGGTGCTGAGTGCATTTGGGTGCTGGGCAAGTCCTGTGGATGTAATCTGGATGCCAGTGCTGGTCTTTGGGGTGTGTGACCTGTGATCTATGCCTGCTATGTGGGTCAGTGAATACTAATGTCAATTTTTCACTTGATTTTCTGTTTTGGTTTTTTTATTCTAATTTTGTTTACACCATACAAATTGAATTTGTTGATCTGTGATGAATGAGTGTTCATATTCTTAATTGTGACTTCTGATGGGCCAACCTTTTATAGTTCTTTCTGCATGCATGGTGTCCTCATATATTTAAATTGGATTGCATGTTTAACCTACCTTACCTAACTACTTTTAGGTTGAAGATATGAACTGGAGTAGGGACAAGAGTAGATGAAAGAGGCTGGGTAAGAAGGGATTGGATCAAGGGATCATGTGGTTGGACAACAGGAAAGAAGATGAGCATGAACCTCCTCTTAAGTGACAAAAGATAATTGGTGTCAGGATTCCACCCTGTTAGCTTGAACTCTGCATTTAGTTATAGGTGTCATATTTGTGGCAGCCTCTAGAGGCTTCCTGTTTGATCACAGTAGAGGGGCGGTTTTTCAGGAGTTGTGGGCCCTGGTAATCCCGCGCATCCCTGCCATGTGCCCTGTCTGAGGGCTCCTGCCGTGTGCTCCGCTGTGTGTCTGGTGCCCCGCCGTGTGTCCGGTGCCATCTCTGAGGATCTTCTAGCCGTGTGTCCGAGGCGCCTGTCCCCTATACGTGTTCCTGCCGTGTTAACATTCCTGCCACAGACAGATATTTCATAGCTGATAGTTTCAATTTTATTGAAGTATGTGGAAAAGTCAGTAAAATTAGTGGAACGGGTAGTTATGATTGGTCAAGGAAGGAAATTGAAAGTACTGAAGAGGCTTTTAGGGTTATAAGACAGGGAGGAGATGAAGGAGGTGAGGTAGGTTTACCTTAGCAATGGTGAGAGTAGTAGTAACTTTTCTCAAAATAATCTCTGTTAAAATATAGTGGGGGGGCGCAATTTTCTGTTATTGCCTTGGAGCAAAATAAGCTAGCTACCGCTTTTGCCCCTCTTGCTTGGCGTCACTGATAAGCTGCTTGGGGCAAAGTTGGCACAGTGGGAAGTGAGTGACATGCTACACATGGTGAGATCGGGGAGCCCAAAAAGGTGGCGTGGTCACCATAGGAAACGAGTGTGGTTAGAGGAGTTATGTTAAGGGGAGGAGTTAGCAATATAGCCACACCCACCTGAGACGCGAAAAACAATTTTTCGGCCAGGCATCAGGGACCCTAGGCTTGGCCCTGTAGCAATATACCAGTGTGTTAGAGGATGTAGAGGATAGCTGCTGTGTGCAGTCCTTGGACTAGGTATTGGTGAGTAGCTACTATGGCATTACTTCTTTGATATGATACAAAACCTTTTCTTATATTTTAAATATCTAAAATTCCTGGCTTGTCCACTCATTTTGCTTATGTTTACAGCTCTGATAAACTGTTGATAGTTCAGTGTTAATGATTTTCTAAATGTTTTCCTTTCTTTTTGGTTCATTCAACGATGACTGCTGCTTGTAGTTATGTTTTCCTAGATCTCTTTAGTCTAATCGCTGCCAGTTCCTTCCCAGCGTAATTTTAAGCCAAAAGCTTCTGTACACCAAATGTATTGATATGAGACCGACTGAAAAAGTACAGTATTACCTTATATGGATTGATTGTGTAAACGTATCATTCTGTTTGCTATCTGCCTATTGGAATTTTCTCAGTGAAAATAATGAATAAAATACAATCCGTGACTTTTACTTCTGTTAAACTTTCTTTGGGACCAACCTATGTTGCGTGTTCAGACTTTATAGAACTGGAGAGTTTTCATGTTACTGATTCAACTATGCAATACGAAGGGTCAGGTTGGTCCATCGTGCAAGACAAACTCGCCATGTTTGGAATTTATGATATATATATATGGATGTATCAGGGTCAGGCTGGTGATGCTGAGGCAGTCTATGGCACTTTATGGTCAGCGACCGCTTCATGATGTAATTTACTTCCTACCAGAGTTGCTGCAGCTATAGCTCAGTTTTACCCCATTTGTGCAATAGGTATGCAGTTTTTTATGAAATCTAGCTTGATTTTTTCCCCATTGTTGTCATTTTTGAGTATTTACGCATACGGTGCTTTAGTAACATGTTTACCTCAGACATACCGGTATTAAACCAAAAATTCCTCTATATCCTGAATCCAGAAAGATCACAAAAAGTGAAAGTGCCTTCCTTTTCCCTATGAAAAGCCAAGGCCAAAGGAAAAGACAGATGGTCATGGAGCGGACAGAAATTGTAATACATCTTCTGTCTACATTCCAAGCATAAATTAACAACGTCCCCAGACTGGCCAGTGTTCCTTATACACATGTAGACTTTTAACAATAGAATGGTCCTTTTCTGGAGACAGGAATTTAGCGGAGTCACGTAATGACATGTTACATGACCCTGCACATGTAGCATATAAACAAGGAATTTCATGGCAGATAAGAACCATTTGACCAACTACTCTGTCCATCTTTTACCTGCTATAAGAACCTCAAACCATATTCAGCCCTTGGTCTTATCTACAGGGTAGATAGAATAAAGAAAGAAAAATCATTCTAAACTAAAATGCAAACTTTTAAAATTACTAAAAATATGGGGAAAATTGATCCAGTTCCCAAGTTAGGGCAGGATATCTTAATAGTAATATGAGCTAAGTGTTGTGTAGTAATCTGATACTAGGACACATCTCAGAAGTCTATCCTAAATTGCTACCAGTGGTGGAACATCCAGGGTCGCAGGGGTCGCGACTGAGACCGGGCCCTGGAGTTCTGCCAGTCAGGGGGGGCCCAAGGGGTGCCGAGGGGTCGTTTTCAGCAACTGCTCCTCTGCTCCCGTCCACAACCTGCCTCAGCGCTGCCCCGACTGCAGTGGTGGGAGCATGAGGCGTCTGTTTCGGGTGCCAGCGCTACATGCTGAGCGTTGGCATATGACATCATATGCCAGCGCTCAGCAGTGAAGCTGCACGCACTGTGGCAGGGCAGCAAGACAGAGGCCTTGCTCTCCCACCACAGGACTGCACCGTGAGTGACATACAAAGGGGCTAGGGAGAGGGTATATAGTTATGTGATATCAGAACAGGTTTTAGACATTATCCAGCTAACATGGGAACATTAACGCATATGATAAACACAGTAGTCCCCTTAAATATATTTAAGGGGGGGGGCTTAACAAATTCTCACACTGGGGCCCTGAGGCTTCTGGTTACGCCCCTGATTGCTACCTAATTCAGCCTCTCTAAAAATCCTAAACCTACCCTATCTTAACACTAGGAGTTGTAAATTACATTACCCCTAATTTCCTTACCTGTGAATGAAAAAAAACTGAAGCACGTTTCACCAACGATACAACTGACTTCATCAGGGTAGCAAACATCAGTGGGGTCCACAGCACTAAAATGTAAAGGTCCCTGAGATAATGTTCATTGATTCCTAGTTCTAGAGGGGCTCTGTATGCATCTCACCTCCCCAGGGCACTTCCACGATGAAAAAAGTTATTTTCACTTACTGAGAATGATAGCGATACTTATAACACTACAGTAATGAAAAACATTATGTATTCGGAGTACATTCAGTGAAATCCCAGTTCTCTCGATGGCATCATCCATTGCCATATCATTGCAATTCAACTACTTTAAGCTAATTAAATCTGTTGTTGCATTTAAATAATGTTATTATTAATTGATTATCACTTGATGTGTAGTCGAAAAAAACGAAGGGAGCTACTGCAAATGTTAAGTATAACCAATCATATATTAGATCTTCAGTTCCCCAATGGCATCATTGGGTACCATACTACTCAGAGTCTAACTCAGATTCTTTCTCATGTTCTCCCAATAGTATATCCATGAGGAATAAAATAGAACTCATATCTTACCCATTCTCATCAATTTAAATACACATCTGACAAAGATCACTACATTAACCCAAAACTATCTTCCTGATGCAAAATTATCTTCAACTTCCCAAATTCATTCATTTACGAGTATTATTACCACATACTGTAAATGGATGTTTTTAAATAATGAAGTTTGCTCATAATCATGTTCCAAAAATGGTTGAATAATTCACCTTAATTTAAACAACAACAAACACCACATATATATTATCAATTGTCATTTGGCTTATAAATGTAGAAAATGAGTAAAAAATACGGTGCAGCCCCTAATTTGGTTTTGTAATATATCACCTGAATGCAATAAACTAATATATCATCAACAATCGCTGCCCATGTGTGTGTGATCATAACTATTAAATACATTTAGTATTTAAGTGTATTTAAGGAAACATATACCACATATATGATAGATTAACCAGTAGTAAAAAAGGAGTAATCATCTGCATTAATTTGCACTTACAGGGGTATTAACATTTCCAATTCCTAGTCTTTAGATAGGTAGCGCAGATAGCAATATAGGACTGAGAGGGATAAGAAGATGTCTTAGTATTGGATTACTACATAGCACTTAGCTCCCATTACTATTAAGACTTTCTATTAAGATTTCCTTTTCCCCCACCCATTTAAGTAATTTTATCAGTTATAAATACAGGTTTTAGAATTTTAGTTTTAGATTTTTTTTTTATTTATTTTATGTAGTATTCTGAGACTCAGTTCCCTTCTGTGACCCCATTTAATTTTAAAAGGAGTGGCTCTAGTGCTTTTGTCTATAAATTGAGGACTGACCTAGTGCAGCTTTCCAACCACTCCTGCACCCATCTGTCCATCAAACACCAGTATATGACCCATCACATGTTTATACGCTATTACTATTTAATGAGGATTTTTGCGAATATCAAAGGAGGTGATATGGTAGAGGTGACAGTGTCACAATTTTCTTGAATGTCGTGCTATTTCTGTAAACATATCGCACATTTTTTGAAAGATTTCTTGTGGATACGAAAGTGCTACTTTTCTCACGTTTATGAATACGGGTGGGAATTTTTGTCTAGCTTCACTGAAGTTTATATTTTTGTTTTGATTTTTGGGATTGAAATAAATAACCCAAAATATATCTTTCTATCGTACCAAAATAGGCATGTTTTAGAAAAAATAATTACCATATACTTGCTAATTTCATCCCTGGGCCATGGTGATGTTTTCATATGAAAACTAAATGTCCTTTTTTCAACCAAAGTTGAAGCCAGCCACCATTGGAGTTTATAAGATAAATTCCAAGGAACGACATACTGTATCTCGAGAGAGGAAGCCAGTAATTATTGTCAGTAACTTTTTTTTCTTAAGTGAATTGAGGTTTGCATAGCATACATTGTTTAAATTATTCACTAAGCAGCTTGGACAAGCAAATCCATAAACATTGATATTTTTAACTTTGTCCATTCAAAACCATTGGAACATATCCAAATTCAGCAGTATGCTAATCAGATAATATATCCGGCATTCACTTACAGTAATTTCTTGGCCCTAAAATAATGCTCTCAAATCACAAAGTTTATTCACAAATTGTATATTCTAGGTTTTGTGTCTCCTGGGTCCCACTTTAAGCTCTCATCTGCTTACCAGTCGCCCTTCTTGGCTAATTTTAATAGATTTCAAATCTAAAAAACGTGTATACAATCTGTGTATAGAATCTTAGAGTGTAAGCTCACAAGAACAAGCCCTAATGTTAACACAAGTTAAAATTATAGTCAGATGGTATATGAAAAGTATAAATTGTTAATTCTCACTGTCCATCTACTGTAAAAGCACTATGGAATCTGCTGGCACTCCATAAATTACGCTAATGTAACAAAATGTAACAATATCTACCAAAGACAGAGATGCAAGTAAATCTTTTCTTCAGCTGCCTGCTAATGAAGTTTGATGTCTGCTGTATGAACTGGAAACAGAGTGATGTTGGAATAGTAGCGGGAGAACACCTGGATCTCACAAACAAACTGAACTTTATTTGGATCATGACGGCCAAAAAGGAAAAGGACCCAGACCTCAGAACGCAGACTTTGCATATGAAAACAAGCTCAACCGTCCAGACAGATTCCAGAACTACAACCATCCAAACAATCCAAATAATAAAACAAAGCAATAATTTAATAATACCCACAAATGTATTGTGTTATCATATTGTACAGCACTGTGGGATAGGAAGACACTATATACATTAATAAATAATAATTATGTTGTGTTGATCAACATAACTCAGAATGATATGCATTTTGGGCTCTATATAACGTGACATTAACAAAAGTAGAGAGAGGGGGGTGTCTATGCCCTCTTGAGCTCCTTGTGCAGGTTGGACATTTCAGTGCTTCATCCAGAGCTCTTAATTCCAATATCTCAGCCAACAATTTCTGGTATATATATCTATTTAAGCACCAATGCAGTGTTTCCTACCCTATTCCTCAAGGACACCAACTGTCCAGTATTTTTTACATTTCCATATTGGAATAGAATGTGGCAGTAACCAAATCACTGCACTGTTACTGTACTGTGATGCACGGGTTGGGTGCTACTGCAATGATCTTCAGACTGCTAAGCTGAAGATGATTTCTACTATTTTGTTTTCCAACAGTCATCAAAAAACCTTTGGCCACCGTTGGGAAGAAGGCCAGATTTATGGCTGAAAAAGATTGGTCTTCGCAAAATTTTGGCTTGCTTTGTTATTTTAGTACCTCTGAGCAGGATGAAATTTGACATTGAAGTGGGTAGATATTCATGTGGGATTCCCCTTAAAAAAGGTCAACGTTGCTATGTACAGAGCTCCCGCACATACTGTTTTCTGTGATGCCTATTCCATCAGAGGACAGACAGGGCAGGACAGCATAAAGTAAGGTCTAATGTAGAATGTAGAACCAGGTAAGACTTCACAGCAGATAACAAACTAGATTAGGTTACTGAAGTTTAAATCTACTGATGTTTTATGTAGTGATAAATAAGTATCATTGCTTCAGAACTGATATTTTCAAACCACTGCATGTGAAGAAAATAGTTTTCCCAGGTTTATAACTCATGACCTGGTGGCTTCAGTGATTGACCTTGTACTGGTACTGGTACTAAAACCAATTTTGGGTACTAGTAAATGAGAAAAAAGGTTAACTTACCTGCTTATTTACCTTTGTCCGAGATTGACGTCAGCATTTCAGATCAGGGTCTACGTAGCCTCGTGAAGTATATTCCCCAACATGGGACTGCATGCAAATTGCCATAAAATATGAGTTTGAAGCCAACTCAGAAATTCACTAAAAACAACTTACATTTGTACTTTGCTTACTTGCCAGGTCTGACCAGGAGTCTCAGGGTACAGCTTCCCCAGGACACCAATCTCCAGCAGGTAGAAAACAACCAAGAATAACAATATTTGAGAAAGAAAAAATATATTGTTTTCCCTTTTTCTATTATACATTATACAGTTGTGTGAAAATAACTTTAGGTACCTGACAACTAAATATATTAATCATAATTAGAATATTTCTTATTTGAAATTTCATGTATATCATTTTAGATTTTCAATTACAATTTTCTGTGAATCAAAGATTATCATTTTTCAAACTGTTTCCATGGAGCGCCGAGAGTGTTTGTATTGCAGAGTGAGTATTTTATGTCACGTATCATAAGGGAGTCGGGGCACATGGTAACAGCTCTCCCTACATTGTAAAAGTTAATGAAGTGTATTCATCATTCTGCTTTTGAAATCGCAAATCTTTTTTTACGGGCCTAAAGAAGAAGGTTTGCTTGGCAGCAGCAGCAGAGATATATTACCTAATTCTATTCAGGTAAATATGTTAACGGAGTAGAAATCTAAACAGCACAGTGATTCTACCACACAACATGATGAAAGGTTGCATATATTTTGCTGAGTGTTATATACCTCCCAGATGACCATTTCACCAAAGCTATTGCCTCTTCCTGCAAATTAAATGTGTCTGCAACTGGTCAATAGAACACTCTTCTGTTATAAGTTACACAGATGGAATGTAACTATTTAAGTTTGTCTAATCTAGATTCATGGATAAGAATTGTAAAATGTTTGTTAATGTGCTCAATGAACTAAAAAGGTAAACAAAATAACATTCACGTTAATGGAATTTAGAAACATAGAAAGTGACGGCAGATTAGAACTATTTGGCCCATCCAGTCTGCCCAACCTCTGAATACTTTCCTTAGTCCCTGGCCTCATCTTATATCTAGCTTAGCTGGAAGTACTATTTCCTGATGATACTTTTAAACCTTTGCCTCTCCAGTTTAAGACTATGTCCTCTTGTTGTGGTAGTATTTGTCCTTTGAAATAAACGCTCTTCATTTATCATGTTGACTCCCTTTAAGTATTTAAATGTTTCTATCATATCCCCCCCGTCACATCTTTCTCTCAGGCTATATATGTAAAGATCCTTTAACCTGCCCTGGTAAGGTTTATCCTGTAATCTGTGAACCATTTTAGTAGCCCTTCTCTGAACTTTCTCCACCCTATCTATAGCTTTCTGGAGATCCGGTCTCCAGTACTGTACACAATACTCCAAGTGAGGTCTCACCAGTGATCTGTACAATGGCATGAGCATCCCTGAGGTATCCCACTGGTTACAAGACCTTGCTCCAAACCAAATCTTGCTACAACCCTGTTGTTGTCACTCAGCCACTGCCTAATCCATTCAACAACATTGGGATCTAAACTCAGAGATTGCAGTTTATTTATAAGTCTTCTATTGGGACAGTGTCAAAGGCCTTACTGAAATCCAGATACGCAATGTCTACTGCACCACCTTGATCGATTACTTTAGTCACCCAATCAAAAATCAAATAATTTTGTTTGGCTGATCTCCCTGAAAAAACCCACATTGTTTTTGATTTTGAAACCCATGTGACTTCATATCTTCAACAATCCTATATTTTAACATTGTTTCCAGTAATTTCCCCACTACTGATGTAAGACTAACTGGCCTGTAGTTGCCCGACTTCTCCCTACTTCTTGTGAATGGGCACAACATTCACTACTTTCCAATCCCCTGGGACAACTACAATGATAAAAATAAATAAATCCAGTTTTACTAGTATACCACCAAGCTCTTTTAATAACTTAAGGTGTATTCCATCAGGCCCCATCCATTTATTTGTCTTTACCTTAGACAACAGAGGTGTGTTAATTAGTAAATAAATTAATTAATTAATTAAATACATTAATTAATAAAAGTGTGGTTATTTTTTTTTTAAGGAGGGGGTCATTTTCAGTTTTGGTTCTGTTTCAGCCAAGTAAATCCAGAATTTTCATTTCGGTGCATCCCTAAAAAAATGTTTTATCTGCTTTTTTTTACCGACAGGGCAATTTTCTCTTTTGTGTGTAGTTTGACAGCTCTTATGACGTCCTTTGCTTGTTTCTGCCTAATCTTATAGAACTGTCTATCTTCCTCACTTTGCGTTTTTTTGTATTTACTATTCTGGCCACTTCTGCAGAGTACCACAGTGGTTTCTTTAATGCTTTGTCTTCAATAATTCAATTTTTAAATAATCCCATTTCTCCTGGACTCCATTTAAATGGTCCCAGTCTGATTTCTCCTTTACACATATTCTCATTTTAGAAAAGTCAGTTTTTTTGATATCTAAAACATTTGTTTGTGTGGTATGAGGTAGTGACTGCTTGTATATTAACCCACACAGACTGATGATCACTAGATCCCAAACTTTCACCAACAGAAATATCCGACTAAGGATATCTCTACCTCAACTACTTATTTTAAAGTTAATCCCGGTAGTGAGTTTAGAAGATCTGCCCTCTTGGACCAACCAGCTACTTTGATTTTCCAGTTTACATCTGGAAGATTAAAGTCACTCATGATTAAAACTTCCCCCTTCGCTGTCATTTTAGTCCTTAATTAGTAGATTATCTAGCTAACTGTAATGTAACCCAAACTGACTCTATGTTCTAGCAAAAGTGTGTGTTAATGTTTGGTGTTAGTATGTGTGTGGGGGTGCCAGTGTAGATTACCATGTGCGTGCATCAGCGTATGTTGTTAGTGTCAGGGATGAGCCTAGGAGTAGTGGTGTCTGGGAGAGGTACAGAGTTAGTGTGTTTGTGTACATGGTGTTAGTGTGAGTCTGCGGGTGAATGGTATTATAGTTAGTGTGTGTTAGGGAAAGGGTCTTTGTTAATATGTGTGTGTTAGCTCCAAGGGGACCACTAACCCTCGGGTCATACCTGTGTCTCCAGGTCATTTTCCTAAGCAGTGAATAATTTGGAGGGGGGATCAAGGAACAGTCAAAAAACACAAAATGACTGTTACTTTAAAAGGCGAATCCGCTGTCCCTATTATTAAGTCCCTAATGAAAATAATGAGAAGGAACTGAAATGGAGGAAATGACCCAGGCATCAACAATAACTTGCATAGATTGTATAGATTTGTAGATGAATTGCTTCTACTGTGGATTATTCTTTGCAATTTCCCTTTTCCTTCCTATATGCCAGCATTCCTTACCCTGCACTTATGAAAAACAAACACATCACCATTAGTTTTCGTATGCCAAATCTTAGCATTTGTAATTGTATGTAATCTGGTACCACTATGTACTAGAATACACATACCTATAAATCTTGGTTACTCAAATGAGTTAATTAATTTAAAAACCTGCACATGTCAGACATTCTGCTATTGACCTGGAAGCACTTTGGAGTTCCAGGTCATTGCTGCTAAGGACATTTTTTTTTTTTTACTCTTTGAAAGCTAGTGCTGTAAAGAAGCACAGCATGGACTGTGATTTTGTCCCCACAAGCTTGTGGGGACTGAAGACACAGAACATTAACCCTTAAAATGCTGCAGTATTTAAGGGGTTAATGCTGCCCGGACACTATCATGGAGTGATCAGCATGGGAGGATCAGGGCTGGTCCGAGGCAGCATTTGTCACTGAGCTCCATCACATACCATTGCCCCCAGGAGCACCTGCTACATTTTATTACAGCATGCATATATAAATCTGCATGGTCCTCAGACCCCTTGATGTCTGGTGGGCCGCATGTTTGATGCACCGATATAGCTAATAAATCAGAATAAATGTAGCTATACAAATTACAAATAATAAAATAATAGTTTTTGAGTTCTGCATATTTCCTCTGGCCATCATTCCATTCTTTTACCCCCTCCCTTGCCATAGTATTTTAAATTATCTGCACATCTTTGGGTATGTATCCTCTGATCCAGTGTGATTTAAACCTGGTTGTGATGTTATTAAATTAATTATGAAATGATTAATATTGGATGTGTACATTTGCAAATGCTCAAATATAAACCTGTCACTAAAGCTAATCCATAGGAGGTAGTTCACTAAACTGGGAGGTAACACGTTAGTTGGTAGGAGAGTTTCAGTTTGAACTCTGCTGCTTCACTTGTGCTAATATTTTTAATACTATCCTGTATTTCAATGAATGGAAGGTTATTATTGTTGCTTTTTTATAATTGTGTGCATACTGAATATTGTAACGAAAAACAGAAACATAGAATTTGACTGCAGATAAGAATCGTTTGGCCTGTCTAGTCTGCCAAGTTTTCCTGTTGTAGAGACTCATTTCTTAATCAGTCCTTGGTCTTGTCTTAGATTCAGGATAGCTTTCTGTCTATCCCATGCATGCTTCATTTCCCTCACTGTATTACCCCTACCACTTCTGCTGAGAGACTGTTTCTTTTACCTACCACCCTCTCGGAAAAGTAAAACTTACATTACATCAAAACCTCACCCTAGGTTTATATTATGACCTTTTGTTCTAACATTTCTCCTCTGAAAAAAACGTAACTTTGTTTATATTAGTATTTCGATGTTTCTATCTCATCACCTCTCTCTTTTTCCTCTAAGCTATACATATTGAAGTATTGCTAACCATTATTCTGCTTTGTATCTCAAGTGCACCATGGTCCCTCGTGAGAACTCTCTGTTCATGACCCTCAGGTTTGAGTCCACAAATACTTCAATGAAGACTCGGCTCAGGGGCTCTATTCAAGAGGGCTATTGAGGCATAGTGTTACTGATGGATGAGGAACAGCTAAATTTAGTTCTTGGCTTGGCTTACTCACATATTATAAAAGCTTACATATTTGTGAATTAAGCCCATGATACACGATTCAGCCCTGGATGGTAAATGATAAATGTTTTGTGTACGGCCACTTAATGTTAATTAAACAGCATTGTTTGCAAAAAGAAATGGTCACATTCAGCTTGGGATGATTATTTAGTAACCTTTTTTTCTTTAGGATTTTGTGTACCTATCTGAAATCTTGAAGTTTATTTGAAGAACTAGTCAAGTCATGGTTAAGCACTGCCCCCTAGTGGATAAGTAATACAAGCGCTACACAATTCTCTTATGTTGTACTTCTCAAAGACAAATGCTGTTTCATTTAGTATTTTTATTGGTCAGATGCTGAGTATCTTTCAGCCACTTATGGTATTCAGATGGGCATACCATGCAGTCCTAAAGAAACTGCATCACAAAAAATTCTATCATTGATCAACACAGAAAAATGCTGCTTGTTTGTTGTGTTAACATTTCTAACATATATGGCAGTAAAGAAACAGGAACTAGTGAGTAGCACAATGGGGTTTATTCACTAAAAGTAGAGTTGTTTCAACTCCTTGACTTCTCTATAGGTTATTAAGGGACAACCTCAGGGAGCTTGTGCTTTAGGGAGAGAATGGCAGACATGGGATTTAAACAGGTTTATAGTGTTGATGGGCACGGAAAGACAATTAAATTATTAGATTATTAGATTTTTCTCATTCTACTAAACAAAGTGGGCAGTATTTGGAGCTGTCTTATTCTAAGTCACTGGTCCTTTCCTGTCCAATACCAGGATATTTTGTTAGTAGGTAAAGTTTGGGATGATACCATTGGAACATTTACATGCATGAACTTGTTATACCCTTCTAATTGTTGAATGTAGGTGTTTCCCCCACACCCATTGCTGACAGGTGTGTAAAATAAATTTTGGTAGCATTCCCATAAAATGTGGCCAAGGCACAAAGTGGGTCCAATACATGTAGCAGGTGCTGCTTATTACGTATTAACAAAGACTGCATTACATTAAATAAAAGTACAAATCTCAGGGGTTCTGTGGACCTCAAACTTTTTCTGCTGGGAGGCTGTTTCCCATACCCCCTCAGTAAAGTAAATCTTCCTTACATTAAGTAGAATGTAAAAGTCTCAGGGGAGTATCATTAATATGCAAATTTCTGATTTCAGTGCCTGTAAGAATTTACCTATACAGATAACTGTCATATTTTTTCTCTGCAGCAGGACACTATCTCACATACTGACGCCCCTCTCTTTACTCCCTTCTCCCACCTCTCCTGTCAGCATGCTCTCGGCTTCTGCAAAGAGAGATCAGAGGAGATCAGAAAATGGCTGGAGAAGTCTAATATATAATATACGCCTGGGTGTGTAATTTCATCAGTTAGTATGTCCCTAAATGGTCGAAATAAAATGAGGTCACCCTAGCCCTCACTAGAAGAGGCCTCGCTAGTCTCCAGCAATGCCTCTATGATGTCTGTGCCCCCAAACAGCTTGTCTTCTACATATTTGCACCCAAAAAGCTTGTCTGAGCAATCTTTACCACTGGTTGTGGTGAAAGGGGGATCATCTGGGCAGGGGGCTCAGACAATTTGTAAGGGGCTCCAAAATTACTGTGTGCTGTGTGCATGTGTGCCAGCAACGCCAAAGGAGGGAAGTACAGGCTCTGTCTCAGTGTTCAGAAGTGTGGGCCACTGAGTGCTTAAGTGCATAGAGAATAAAATTTTCTGTCCTCTGCCTCTGGAAGCAGCATCAGCACAAGCACTGTGCATCAGGAGATTCATGAAATGGGTTTCCATGGCCGAGCTGCTGCACAAAAGCCGAAGATCACTAATAAGAATTGGTTGGCGTTTTGTTAAGTGCATTGCCGCAAGACTCTGGAGTAGTGGAAAGGTGTTTAGACGACTATAGGCTTCCAACTCTATGGGAACAATTTGGGGAAGGCCTTTTTCCATTCCAGCAGGACTGTGTCCCAGTGCACAAAGCAAGGTCCATAAAGACATGGTTTGAAGAGTTTCTGTTGGATTAACTCAAATGGACTGCATAGAGCTCTGACTTTAACCCCATCTAACATCTTAAAGGTGAATTGGAACGCTGATTGCAAGCCAGGCCTTCTAGACCAACATCAGTGCCTGACAAATGCTCTTTTGGCTGAATGAGTCCAGAATCCTCAAATCAGAGCAGCCCAGGTGGATATTGCCCATCTGTCCCATTACCAGCTTTCTACCGCCCACAGCATAAACAGTGAAATTGGCAGGGAGCAGTGGGCAAAAAGTGGGCACAAAGGATATTCCCCACCTTGGTTTTTTAGTGATATTTTTATTACTCACTTTATCAACACACATGGGCAGATCCAGGGGCATGCTTCATGAGTAGGGATAAAGAGGTAAGTCCCAAGTCCTGGTCTTACCTCTTTAATTTCAAGAAGAAGGCGGGGTTGAGAGGGGGTCATGTAAAGTTTATGACCCCACAGGAATAGTGCAGCAGCTTGTGCTGTGTGTGTGTATGCAAGCTGCATTGAAGTGTCTGGTTATGTAAGTGTGTGGGGGTATGCTAGTCTGTCTGTATCTAGGCAAGTGTGTGTCTGGGTGCATGTGTGTTAGTGCAAGTGTCTGGTTGTGTCACTGTGTCTTAGTGCAAGTGTCTGATTTTGTAATCCTGCTTGGTCCCATTTGGAAAAGAAAACCCTGAGGCAGATTCTCCCAGTTTTCAAGATTCCTGGCCAATTTATATCCGATTATAAACGTATAGCTTGTTAAAATAGTTTGTCGATCTTGCATGTGCAAAATATAAGCCGAAGGTACGGATGTGGTACAAATGTCGCATTTCCACCTATTGCCTCCAGACACCAGAAACTCTATGACACGTTTTGCCAGAGGGTCAGCATGTACATTACTATGAATTGTCTATGTACCACGTGTGTGTGTATAACAGATCATTTATGATTTTTCTGTTCTATGAAATCATGACGTGACAGAATCATGATACTAAATACTATTTAGTATAAACCTCTTTTTATGGATCAGCAGATGGTTAACATGGAGGATGATGGGTCTTATACTGGTCTGAGATAATTACGGATGGACTAATGCACTTTGCCATATTTTCATGTTTGAAGTAAAATGCATACTGAAACATAAAGCACTCAGAACTTGCCATTTAAACAGTTGTTATGATTTTTACTGGCAAAAGATAATTTAAATGGACACTCAATTTGTGTCCATTCGTTTTTGTTTTTTTGTTTTTATTTTTAATTGCTCGGTAATCAGCTAGTATACATTTGATTGGCAGCAGCCATTGGCAGGTGGAGGAGAAACATCCAATGCAAGTAGAATTTTTAACTTATTAAAAAGATTGCATGCAGCAATTTACCTGTAGTGAAATCTAATATGCATTTCATCTTAAAGTAGGGTTGAAGTATTCATTTAAGGAAATTAACCTTAACCCAATGGAAAACACAGTAGATACATCAATCTCAAAATTATAAACGCTAACAGTCATGCAGTCTTTATTCTGGCAAGTATTTAAAATTAGCGTGTACTATCTGCAATGATTCTATGTATTCTGAATAAGATTCATTTAAAATTTTAAAAACACCCACACACTGTCGGGGTTCCTCCCTGCCAGCCAGAATCTTGTCTATTTTATACATTCTGTCATGCCTACCTGCAGCCACTAGTGGCCACCCTTTCCTCTCAGGAGCACCCGTTACTTATTATTCTGGACAACTAAGCCATGTTACCTGGGCATTAGCCCTGCCGTTAAATATCTGCTCTGCCCTCCGGTCTGGGCCTTTGCATTGTGGTGTACTCAGAGGTTGGACAGACTGGATGGGCCTACTGGTTATCTGCCGTCACTTTCTATGTTTCTATGTATACAGCTCTGCTGTTTCTCTGCATCCTGGCTCTGTGTTGTTTTTAGCATTGTTCTGTGGGATTATACCCGTTTTTACCTGGCTTTGATCTTAGCTTCTGATTTGGCTCTTGTTCCTCTGATCTTCTGATTCTAACCCAGCTTTCTTGACCATGTGTACCCTGCCTAAGGGTTCCCTGCCGTGTGCCCTGTCAGAGGAGTTCCAGCCTTGTGCCCTGCCAGAGGCCTTTAGCCAAGTTCCAGTTTGTGTGGGCTATTCAGCTGCATGGACTTTCCTAGCTCTGCCTGTCCCTATCCGCTCCGAGATCCGTATCCTCTTTGCTCCAAGATCCATGTCTGAAGTCTGTATCCTCACGTGCCATTGTGTGTTCATTAGTCCCTCTGTGTAAACCAGTTCTGTTCGTATTTATCTGATCTGCCAGCACACTCCAATATAGACTGTTAACTATATATACCCAGCCGTTTTCTGTTTGCCTGTCTATATCTACCATTCATTATGCAGACAGAGCCCCTGATATCCTCTGCAACTGAGCTCGTACATGACCTGCTAACTTGAGTCCTGACACGTGCTCACCCTCTAACTCACTTTTACTCATGCTCTCTCATGCTCTATCACTCTCTACCTTTTTCTGTTGACCACTTCCGTATGCATAGGTAGTGGGAGATATTGAAAGAAAAAGGAATTTCCAGGACTTGGGACCTCTGTGTGACATTGTGGCACCTGGGTGCACAACCCCCATAAATACACCATTGGCACAGGTGCTGGTTGATCCTAGCCCAGGGGTGTCCAAGTTTTTTCTGCAGTGGCCCACTTCATCAGAATTGTATACTTCCGCGGGCCGCACTCATTTTTCACTGTGAGAAAATATGGCCTTTAATAAGATATGCAGATTAAAATAAAGTAAATGAAACAAAACTTTACTTTTCCTCTCACTGATTTCTGGGCCTAGAAAGTTTTGTGACTACAAATTCAGGATTCAGGATAATTAAAAATGAAATACTTCTATTTATTCTAGTGATGCACCAAAATGAAAATTCTGGACCAAAACCGAAAATTCAGGGTTTACTTAGCCGAAACCGAAAAGTAAAATAAGTAACACACAACTGGACAAAAAAATCAACAATATGACATGGCATAACAGCAATCACACTCCTATCATAGCCAGGCAACCATTAAATGCTGGAACCTAGGCGTGATGGGACTGTGATTGCTCCTATCATGCCAAGTCAGCCAGTACATGCTGGTACACGGTGGCTGTAAGTGATGTGCAGACCCCATACTGCTGGCAGCATCAATACATAAGGGGGCAGCTAGCCAGCTTTCCGCATGTATAAGTTTAAATGCCCCCCCCCCCATTATCTACCCTTCCTCTCCCTCTGTCCCTGCCGCCCCCCCATTATCTACCCTTCCTCTCCCGCCCTCCCCATTATCTACCCTTACTCTCCCTCCCCTCGCCTATTATCTACCCTTCCTCCCTATTATCTACCCCCCCTGTACTTACCTTTCAGCAGCCTGCGGCGAGTCTCCTGTATGGTCTCAGGGCCGGCTTGTAATGCTGAGCGCCAGAAATGACGTCATCTTCCGGCGCTTAGCATTACAAGTCGGCACCGAGACCGAACAGGGAGACTCGCCGCAGAGGAGAGAGAGCGGGGCACCGAGCGGGTACTGACAACTTGACCACTCGTCGCCCCTCTCTCTTCCACTTTAAAAATAAAAAAAAGTGCTTGGGGTGGCAAAGTGCCGCCCCTTCAAAAGTGCCGCCTGGCTCCATTGTCGGGCCGGCCCTGCTCAAGCACGTTCTTGGCAAACCTCTCACAGGCTTCTTCCAGACGTCATCTTGTGCAGCTTCCTGACCTAGAACACTTCTGTTCACTGCGCTCTCTTTTCTTAGACTTTTCATTGCGGCCCCTAACTAGTCATTCCAGAATTTCTTGTACCTCCTAGAAAGTGGTTCACCCGACCCCGGAGATTTCCTGTATGACCCAGTTTTGGCTCATACAGAGATATGCAGTCTATGTGAAAATGCACACAGCTATCTTAAAACACATCTCCTGCTTCACTTGTCTGACCCCCTGGGGTATCCCATCTCTGTTGGAGCCTTTGTTCCAAACCCTTTGTTGTGAATTACTATGCAAATGACCTTACATTGTAAAACCAGATATCTCACAGAAACCCAAATCTTCCCAATAACATTATGTATAAAATGTAATATCACTTAAAAGCGTATAAATGATACCATACATATAATAGGGAAGGAAAAAGGGAAAACAAGGCCAATGATGTATGACTGACGGAAGAATGTTGATAAGCAATTAACATCTATTTGATTCCTTATTTTCAGTATTATTATAATTTAAACTAGTTAATATATTTGAGTATTGTTTAAATTATTATGATTTATATATTAGAGGTTGTATGATTCTATGTAAGATTCATATTTGAGCTAGTAAAATTAAATAATATCGAAATATTTATACGAGGTAAATGACAACGGAATGCGTTAGAGAACACTAACAGATGTATAACTTATAATTGCAATCTACAATTTATACTGACAAAATCATAATATGTATAAAACCATATGCAATAATTGAGCTGAAATAAGGAACCATATAAACATTATGTACTAAGTTTATGTATGTTCCAGTATGTTTATCTATTTATGTAATTTATAAATTTGTATGTATTTATAATTAAAAAAAAAATGTAATATCACATTTAAAAGGCACCCTTTATTTCTTTTTTTTTTTTACCAAATCTCAGTTTATTGAAAAAGATAGTAAAAAACAGTACAATACAGACACCAGTCAGAAAAATATGTAATGCACAATAGATCATACAGAGGTGTGAGCCACGTGACAAGTAATAACACAATCATCAGGCACAGTTGTAGTAATGCCGCGATGAGAGGGCAAAACAGACACATAGCAAAAACCCATACAAGCAAAAACCTCTCAAATGACAGTCGGCTTGTGTAACAGAGGAAAGCATAGTCAGGAGAGCCAATGATCCAGCGACTCGGACTAAACCGAGACAGGCAAAGGAACACAAAACAAGGTAACAAAGAAATGGACGTGACGTGAACATGACGAGGAACCACGTCAAATGTAAGTAGAGCTGGAGAGCAAACATATACACTGCGAAAAAACAAGTCTATATAGCCACAACAGAGTTCCATAAGAACTAACTATACAGGAGCCGAAGCCTGGGGAGCCCCGGGAAGGCCCGGTAAAATCCTCTGAAAGGCAGGCCTGCCAGGGCAACCACTTCAAATGATTGGCACAGCCAGAGCCCCTAGAGGACATCACCAGATCCTCCATTTGACAGAGAAAGTTAACGTAGGACAGCCAAGCAGAGATCGGAGGAGTGAGGGATTGTTTCCAGAACCTAGGGACAGTGGCTCTGGCGGCATTAAGGAGCTGAATGACCAGGGAGCGTTTATAGGATCCCAGGCTCGACCGCGTGACGTTGAGGAGGGCTCCCCCAGAAGTAAGACAAAAAGCGGGGTCTACAACCTCCCTGAGTACCGCTTCTACAACATCCCAGAAGGGCCGTATCAGAGGGCAAGCCCACCAGATGTGGAGATAGGAGCCAACGCCCGCGTCGCACCTCCAACATTGCGGGGAAACCTGAGGAAGAAAGTGGTGAAGCTCCGCCGGGACCTTGTACCACCTAGTAAGTAGCTTATAGGACGTTTCCTGCAATTTGGAAGAGGTCGCCCCCTTATGGGTGAGAAGGATTACTTTGGACCAATCCTCATCAGCTAGAGAGAGACCCAGGTCCCTCTCCCACAGTCCGAGGAAATATGGCTTAGCCTGAGACCGGTGCGAAACATATAAATTATACATGGTGGATAAAAGGTGGGCATGACGGTCCCTGTCCGAACAAATAATTTCAAAAGGGGTATGTGGACGAGCCGAATCGTAGACAGGGGAAAGCGCCGACAGAAAATGTTTTAGTTGATGATAGAAAAAAATTAAGCTAAAAGGCATCGGAGTAGCCTGGGACAGGGAGGAGAGCGGCCGAAGCGTACCATCTAGGAAAAGATGGTGAAGCCGAAGAACCCGCACACCATCAGGCAGCAAGTGACGAATGACACCAGCACCCAAACCTGGGGGGAAAGCCGGGTTGGAGGATATCGGGTACAAATGACTGGGGGATCCCAGCCAACCCAACCGCGTAAGGTGTGTGCGAAGTACCCGCAACGTGGGAAGTAGAGTCGGATGACTAGGAATCACAGGGCGGCGATGGATGTCCGCCAGCCAGGGCACAGCCGAAACATCCACCCCGAAGGAGGATTCCTCGATGTGTACCCACTGCTTAGGGGCGCGAGCCGCCCACTCCACCACCCGACGTACAAGGGAAGCGATCCAATACCCCTCGACATCTGGGAGGCCCAAGCCACCTCGCTCCTTAGGACGAGTCAGGTAGGAGAAGCCAAGTCTGGGGGGACGTTCAGACCACACAAACCTGGTAAACACTCTACGCCACGCCCTCAGATACGACCTAGGGAGATATACCGGGAGGGACTGAACCAGGTATAAAAACCTCGGGAGAACGTTCATCTTCAGTACCCCCACCCGACCGAACCACGAAATATGTGGAAAAGACCATCGCCGAAGGTCATCTATGACTGAGGACAACAGCGGGTCAAAATTTACTTTAACCAGGATGGACAGGTCGGCAGGTATACGAACCCCAAGGTAGGTCAAATACTCGTCCACCCAACGAAAGGGGAACAGCGATTGAATAGACACCTTCAGGGACGGGGAAATATGGGAGCCCAGAATCTCAGACTTTTGGATGTTTATCTTGTACTGAGAAACCGTTTGAAACCGCCGAAGCTCGGCCGTGACGTGTGAAAGGGACGACAGCGGGTCAGAGAGCATGCAAAGCATATCGTCCGCGTAGATCGAAAGCTTATACTCGACCCCCGATACCCTGAGGCCAGAGATATCGGGGTTCGAGCGGAGAGCATTAGCAAGGGGTTCCAGCATTAAAACAAACAATAAAGGGGACAGAGGGCAACCCTGTCTCGTACCATTAGCCAGCGAGAAGCGCTCAGACATAATGCCATTTACCTTCACACAGGCCGAGGGCATGGCGTAGAGTGCCCGCACCTGTTGCAAGAAGCGGGAGCCAAGCCCCAACCTCTCCAGGACGCGGAACAGGAAGGCCCACGAGACTCTATCAAAGGCCTTCTCCGCATCAAAGGAAACTAACAGGAAGGGGAACTGCCGATGTTGCGCCTGCGCCAATAGGTCCAGAACCTTAATCGTGTTGTCCCTAGCTTCCCTCCCCGGGACAAACCCCACCTGATCACTATGAACCAGGTCAGGGAGAAGTGGCGAGAGCCTGAGAGCCAAAACCTTCGCAAACACCTTAAGGTCAGTGTTGATCAATGAGATAGGGCGATAGCTGCTGCATAACTCCGCGTCTTTGCCAGGTTTCGGTATGACAGTAATATGCGCTACGTTAGAGAGGGGGTCCAGGGAGCCGCCCGTAGCAAGCGAATTAAAAAGGGTGACCATATGTGGGCCTAGTACCGAGAAAAACTTTCTATAATATACGGGGGTCAACCCATCAGGGCCTGGGCTTTTACCCTGAGGAGAGGATTTAATAGCTCTCTCAACCTCCTCCAAGGTGATCGGGGAATTTAAAACCTCCCTATCCGCGCTCGGAATACGTTTACGTAGATGCTTAGACAAATAATCATCCATAAGCGACGCGGTACGAGAATCAGGGGAGTGACCCTGAGAGATGTTATAAAGCTCCCGATAAAAGGACGCGAAGCAGGCGGCTATGTCCTTAGTGGCGTGATGCAAAGTGCCCCCAGCGTCCCTAATCTTGGGGATAAAGGAAGCAGCTCTTTTAGCGCGCAGCGCACGGGCCAACAACTTCCCAGGCTTGTCACCTAGTTCATAGAAATGTTTGCGGAGAAGGAGATAATTTCTCCGCAGCTTAGAATCTAGAAGGGTCGCAAGCCGGGACCTAAGCGCCTGAAGCTGTTCTAAAACTGTAGCGGACAACGAGAGCTTATGCTGTAGCTCAAGTTCCGCTATGCGACACGACAAAGAGGACAGCTCAGCCTGATTAAGTTTCTTACGGTGCGAACCCAACCTAATAAGGTGTCCCCGAATAACGGCTTTATGGGCCTCCCAAATCGTCGAGAGAGGGGAATCGGGAAGGCGATTTTCCTCAAAGTAGTGTCGCAGATGTGATGTGAGATCCGCAACACCCTCAGGGGCATCTAGCAAGTTTTCATTGAGACGCCAGCACCAAACCCGCGGGGGGAGCAGAGGCAGGCGCAGGGTGAGGTGGACAGGGGCATGATCGCTGAGAGTCTGAGACCCTATATCAGCGGAGTGGAGGTAGGAGAGATGATGATGGGAAAGGAAGAGAGAGTCAATGCGGGAATATCGATTATGAGGGGGGGAAAAGAAGGTGTAGTCCAAGGCAGAGGGGTGAAGGACCCGCCACGCATCAACTAGCTGATTGAGGAGAAGCATACGCTTAACCCGCTTAATTTTCACAAACGGTATATGGGAAGTCCCTACAGAGCAGTCGAGCCTGGGATCCAGGACCATATTAAGGTCTCCACCATAAACAGTAATGCCCTCCTGAAATTCCGCCAGTCTAGAAAGAAATTTCACTAAAAAGGGGACTTGAGCCCTATTTGGAGCGCAAACCGTAGCCAACGAAATTTTGTGAGCCCCCAAATAACCCTTAACCATTAAACCTCTACCCTCCTCATCCCTCCAGACATCGAGAAGGCGGAATGGGAGGACCTTATGCAGCAAAATAGCAACGCCCTTAGTCTTGGAGTGGGGGGAACTAGAAAAAAATGCAGTTTGGAAGTATCTGTCCCGGAGTGTAAGCTCCCTAGTGCGAAGGGCACCCTTTATTTCTTACAGTCCAACATCAGTTCCCGACCTCACAAATGTTCATTTGATTAAATGGAGCACAAATTCCCACAAACACACCAAAGACCAAAGTCTCGTGGAAAGCCTTCCTAGAACAGAGGAGGATTTTATATCAGCAAAGGGAAGGTGCAAACTCATATTAATGTCCAGTGGGATGTACAATAAGCTCATGTGATGTGATTGGTTGAACATACACTTCCTGTGGTTTCATAATCAGAAAAAAAATAAGAAACACAAAATGGCATCTCAAAGTTTTATTTTTTACCTTCTCATCCCACTCTGTAGGGGATAGCATATAAGTGGGAAGCGACGGGTTGCACTTGACCTTTAGTGAAATAACCACATTCTGTTTTATTGAAAAAGATTGCAATTATTACATTGTATTGCTAGAGTGCCAGCAGATTACAATGTACAACAGATAATGTTCTTAATAATGCATACAGAACCTGTGAACTAAAAGTTAATTTATGATTACTAACAACTCCTTGAAGGAAAAGCAAGCTGTATTTTCCACAGCTTGCCTTTCCACGGACCAGTGATTTGATGGGAATTATTTCTACCCTGCTTTGGAATATCAAGCTTGATTAATTCACCATATGCTTGCATGGCAGCAACATGTTCCATCATACGGCCTAACAGCATTAAAAGGCAATAGCATAAGCCAATGCAGGCTAATCCTCACTATGAAACACCATTTGAACAAAGTAATTTTAAAATTCTACAACAGAAACAGGTTTTGTCATCTCAAGAGGGATTTAATGCTGAGCAGAACACTTACATATATATATAATATATACATATATATATATATATATATATATATACAGCATATCACATATTTGTAAATATTTTTATTATATCGTTTCATGTGACAACAGTGAAGAAATTAGTGTGTAGCCTGTATAACAGTGTAAATTTGCTGTCCCCACAAAATAACTCAACACACAGCCATTAATGTCTAAACCTTGAGAAAAAAAGGGAGTACACCCCTAAGTGGAAAGCCCAAAGTGTCTTTTTTGTGTGGCCACCATTATTTTCCAGCACTGCCTTAACCCTCTTGGGCATGGAGTTCACCAGAGCTTCACAGGTTGCCACTGGAGTCCTCTTCCACTCCTCCATGATGACATCACGGAGCCCCACAGATACGCAATAGGATTTAGGTCTGGAGACATCACCTTTAACCTCAGCTTCTTTAGCAAGGCAGTGGTCGTCTTGGAGGTGTGTTTGGGGTCGTTATCATGTTGGAATCCTGCCCTGCGGCCCTATGAATGGAGGGAATCATGCTCTGCTTCAGTATGTCACAGTACATATTGGCATTCATGGTCCCCTCAATGAACGGTAGCTCCCCAGTGCCAGAAGCACTCATGCAGGCCCAGATCATGACACTCCCACCACCATGCTTGACTGTAGGCAAGACACACTTGTCTTTGTACTCCTCACCTGGTTGCCGCCGCACGTGCTTGACACCATCTGACCCAATTAGTTTATCTTGGTCTCATCGGACCGCAGGATATGGTTCCAGTAATCCATGTCCTTAGTCTGCTTGTCTTCAGCAAACTGTTTGTGGGCTTTCTTAAGAAGAGGCTTCCTTCTGGGAGGACAGCCATGCAGACCAATTTGATGCAGTGTGTGGTGTATGGTCTGAGCACTGACAGGCTGACCTCCCACCCCTTCAACCTCTGCAGAAATGCTGGCAGCACTCATACGTCTGTTTCCCAAAGACAACCTCTGGATATGACGCTGAGCATGTGCACTCATGGTCGGCCGTGGCAATGCCTGCTCTGAGTGGAACTTGTCCTGTGAAACCACTGTATGGTCTTGCCCACCGTGCTGCAGCTCAGTTTCAGGGTCTTGGCAATCTTCTTATAGCCTAGGCCATCTTTATGTAGAACAACATTTCTTTTTTCAGATCCTCAGAGAGTTGAACTCCCAGTGACCAGTATGAGAGAGTGTGAGAGTGATAACACAAAATTCAACACACGTGCTGCCCATTCACACCTGAGACCTTGTACCGCCGGGGAGGGGAAATGGCTAATTGGGCCCAATTAGGACATTTCCACTTAGGGGTATACTCACTTTTGTTGCCAAGGTTTAGACATTAATGAGAAGGGGGGTAGAGAGAGGGTAGATAGTGAGAAGTGAGGTAGGGAGAGGGTAGATAGTGAGAAGGGGGGAAGGGAGAAGCGGCTAGATAGTGAAAGGGGTAGGGAGAGGGTAGATAGTGAGAAGGGGGTTAGGAGAGGATAGATAGATGAGAAGGGGGTAGGGAGAGGTAAGATAGTGGAATGGGGTAGGGAGAGGGAGATAGTAAAAGAAGGGGGTGGGAGAGGGTAGATAGTGAGAATGGAGGGTGGGGAGATGTAGATATGAGAATGGGTAGGAGAGGTAGATAGTGAGAAGGGAGCAGAAGGGAGGATAGTGTGAGAATGGGGGGCAGGCAGAGGGTAGGATTAGTGTGAGAATTGGGCGGGTTAGGGAGGGGTAGATAGTGTTGAGATGGATGGAGGGATGAGGGGGTAGATAGTTGGAGACATGGGGGTGTAGGGAGAGCGTAGATAGTGAGATATTGGGATAGGAGAGGTAGATAGTGAGAATGGGGTAGGTGAGAAGGTAGATTAGTGTGAGGGGTAGATAGTGTGAGGCGTAAGGAGAGTAGTATAGTGAGAAGGGGGGCAGCGAGTGGTCTAGATAGTGAGAAGGGGAGTAGGGAGAGGGTAGATAGTGAGAATGGGGGGGTAGGGAGAGGGTAGATAGCCTGAGAAGGAGGTAGATGGTGTGAGAAGGGGTAGATTGGGTTGGGGGGCCCTTAACAGATTCTCGCACCGGGGCCCTGAGGGTTCTAGTTACGCCCTTGTATGTTGCTGTATGTGTGTGTATGTTAGTACGTGTACGCATGTGACTGTATGTATGTGTATGTTGCAAACATGATACTGTGTGTAGGTATGTTAGTTCATGTGTGCATACTTAAGTATGTTAGCATGTCACTGTGCGTCTGTAAGTATGTTAGCATGTGTGAAAATATGTTACGGTATGCGTGTGTAAGTATGTTAGTATGTTACTGTATGTGTAAGTACATAAGTTAGTTTGTGTGTGTAAGTATGTTAGTGTCTGTAAACGTGTGACTGTGTGCGTTCGTAGGAGGAGCTTAGATGTCCTTACTGTACATATTGCAGAGGAGACCTACTGCACCATGCAATACCACTGAGTAGAGAGGCAGCAGGGCGGCAGCTGTAAGATGCATGGGAGATAGATTAGATAAAAAGGATAGATTAGATAAGAAGACAGATTTCTGATTGATGGATGTGAACCAAGAGAGAGCAGTGTCATGGAGACCAAGATTGTGAAGAGATTGAATTGTGATCTACAGTGTCAAAAGCAGCAGAAACGTCCAGTAGGATTAGCATAGAGTAGTGGACCTTGGATTAAGCAGTGAGTAGGTCATTAGTAACTTTAATAAGGGCGTTCTCAGTAGAATGTCATAAGCGGAATCCAGATTGAAGATTTGGAGTTAAGTAACTTGGTTAGTTGGGTGTACACAATTCTTTCAAGAAGCTTGGAGGTGAGAGGAAGTAGACAGATGGGACGGTTAGTTGGACAGGGAGGGCTTTTTCAAATTTAGAGTTATGGTGGCATACTTAAAGGAGAATGGGACAGATCAATTGGAGTGGGAGAGGTTGAATGTATTAGCTAGTGTAGGGACAAAAGTAAATGAGAGAGACTGGGTAAGATGAGTATCAATGGGACATGTGGTTGAACAAGAAGAAAGAAAAAGACCACAAACCTCATCCTCAGTGTATAGGAGGGGGCAGAGTATTGGGCAGGAGGGCACTGTGCAGATACATCTGATAGTTTGAATTTTATTGTTGAAGTATGTGGCAAAGTCAGAGGCAGTAGGGTAGTTATGATTGGGCGAAGAGGGAAGAGACATGGGAGGTGAACTAGGTTTCCTTAGCAAGGGCGAGAGCAGAGTATTAGGAATGTAGCAAAAGGGAGGAAATATGCTACCTTTATTGTAACAATGGAGCATTAAAATGTGTTGTTTATCCAGATAAAGATGTTGCAAGTACAATATGTGGGACAATCACTGACAGGGGAGGTGACTTGCAAATTGTGAATTCTAGATGAGTAAGGAAGAAGGGCTGTAGAACACTAGGAAACACTCATAACCAGCGATCAGGCTAGAAAACAAGGGGACTGACCTTCCTAAAGAGGGACACTTGAGTGGTATGTTATAGCACAATGGGAAACTTAAGTTCTGAAATGTAAGGAATTTTCTGTAAATGTAAATACATTTTTTGAACTAGGTGCCAAATTTCCAAGAATCAGACTGTACTCTATGAGCATTAGCTATGCCACTGCTGCTGAAGAACTATCACACAGACCCTACTATTGAATTGCATCAACTTCCAGGTAGTGGAGGGGTCCTGCAGGGGGCGTGTCCTCCCCGAAGTCACATGTCATCGTGCCCCTCCCCTGTGTGAGTTGTGTTAAGACTGGCTCAGAACCTTTCAGTTAAGTCCAGAGTTTCCTACAAGCTGGCATCTCCTGCTCCTCTGGAAGTCCTAGATCGATCTATTGCATGTATAACCCAGACTCCAGGCATCAGAACTCCATCCAGCAGCTGTCGCAGCCCTTCCTATAGCATAGTATAGCATGTGGATGTATAGCACAGCTGTCTCATTCGTCTAGCCCCACGGAGCCCCTCTCTGTGACCATGGAGTGCACATGGAGAGCTTCTCAGATATTTCTGCTGTGTCTTCACACTTGGCTGTCTGGGCATTGCCACTCGTACAGCAATCGCTATGCTGGGTAAGATGCACTTATTACATGATTACATTACATTATATCACATGATTACTTCGCAATTCTTTTGTCTGCCGTTACTGTGATTCACATCTTTGTTCTGTATAAGTCTTTGCTGCTTGTCCTCATTTACACCATGAGACTTCAGTTATAATCACTATATAATCACTATTACTACATTGTCTGTAAGTATATTTCTGCTACTTCTAATATATATATATATAATTTATATTATGACTATACATGTGCAGACACATAAGGACCTAAATTGAATAATATATATATATATATATATATATAATAATTCAATATATGAATAGTATTTGATCATCAATAACTTTAATTTGTAATTGTAGAACACAATTTAGAGATGTTTCTATTTAGTTGGGATGCCCCCTTTGTGACAATGTGTCTTATAGAAATCATATTGCCAAAGGCAAGCAGAGTTGACAAGATTCTAAACAAATTTTCCCAAAAAAGTTTGTTATTTTATGCTGAAGCAACACAGAAGGCCACTAGTTTTGTGCGACTGAGAATTGTGGGAGTTGATGTTTGGGAACAGCTATAATGTTCAGCTCATCCTTCCTTTAAGTTCACACTGTCAGCTGTAAACCTTTGTTGTACTGTCCAGCTGTGCTGTTTATTAAGTTAATTTACTATATTCAATCCTCCACAGTTAGGAGGTAGTGTTCCTCATGTACCCATCACTTAGATCTTGTTTAGTTACCAACAACACAGATGCTGTTGGGCAGAGGTATGATGTCACAACACGTGACGTGACATCACAGCAACATGTTTTGCAAAGTATAATCATTAAATAAGGCATTACACACACCCAGCTGTTAGCAGGAGGAATGGCATCCACCACAATCTGTCAGGACTGGCTCCACAAATCCAGTACTTCTGATTGCTATAGATCTTACTTTACTGATTCCTGTAAGATTAAATGTGAGATATTATTGCCAACGCATTAAAGTAGAGAACACAAATCAAATACAAATGTCACCCTGTAACATGATTTTGTTTCTAATCTGAGAGCTCTCTGGGTTTTTTGCCATCCAATATCAGGGCAAATGGACAACCTTTCAGGATCCAGTAGTCTGGGGCTGACTGCTTTATAGTCTGCTCTTAATAAATTATATCTGAAGATCCCATTAGTGATCACAGCTAAAATCCCTGCTTGAGTGGACTTTATTGAGACTTTATTGAGAATATCTGTGTTGAAACTTTTTAGAGTAGTATTGCATATTTTTCAGATCATGCTAATCCAAAACCAAAGTGATGATTTAGTAGAAACGTTTTATCGTGCACCTGCCATGAAATATGATGAAGTGGCACTTTTTAAAGCAGTAAATTAAATCTATAGACAGTGCCTTAGCTATTTTTCTAGAAAATATTTTGATGAAATGTTACACTGACCTATTTTATGTTTGCATCCTCAGACAACTCATCAGTCCCAATCACAGAATGTAACGCATGCGGCCACAAACTGGGATAAAAAGCAAACCGCAACATATAGATTGCGTTTTAAACACCTAGATAACTATCATGTCTGCGGGTGACCGGTCTGCCATACAACGTGGTTGTGGCTAATAGAAAACACAGCACTGGTGAGCTCTGGTGGCATACTATATGTTACTTTGTAGTTGTTGGCACTAGGGAGGCTTACATACTTTCCAATGCTGCTGCTCCAGTGTGCTGAGCCACCTAGACATCCCCAGTCTGGCCCCGGACACCAACGTATAATTCAGCCAGAGCTGACAGTGCCTCTGGACCATGGTGGGAACCATTTGGTCCCTTCACGGTTCACAAACCTATAGAAGTCTCTATGTAAAATCTGTTTCTTACGTAGATCTGTAATGTTCCCAACTTCTACATTTCATAGTTTGGTTGTAGATTAAAATAGGCAATATGTATGCATACTTAACACCCTAAGTAGAGACCCTTAATGATCTGTATGATTATTCTTCCTAATTAGATTACTCTTCCTGTTTGGTGGAAGATGATTGGTTTAGGAATATACAGCCTTTCCAGGGGCTGTGAAGAGTATAAATAAGAATACAGAGCACCAACCTAGTTATCCATCTCGAAAACAGTTACACTGATTAAGAAATAGTCAAATTGCCTGAGTAAGATTTTGTTTTTTGGGTGAACTTTTTAAGGAACTAGCATCTTATTTATCAATGAAGAACTCTCGTGTGGAATGCGGTGGCTTTTCTGGCTGGACGGACAGATCATATGCTTAGCTAAGATCTGATGTTAAGTACAGTGTTCAAATACCCTGTAGTTCTGAAGGAATTAACACAGTGACCTTAATCCTTAATCTAATATATTATGCAGAATGGCATCTTTAAAATATAGATCAAGGTTCTACTGAATCAGCACAAGCTTGGGCTGATTGAACCCACAGAATATAGAAGGGTTTCTATTGTAAAACAATCTGCTATTGTTTATTAGTGGATAGTGGAAGCGAGTTTTACAGTTTTATATTAAATATTGCAATACATGAAGCAGAATACATAACCCTGTAAAGAGAACATGTTTCCAAAATCTATTTGGCTACAGTTGGTGGTCAGTTTAAAGAGCATTTTCAGAACTGTAG